>JAQZBX010068609.1:0-15723 GCA_029593785.1 Cabassous unicinctus | reverse complement strand
CTGCTCCTAGCTAACAGTGGGTGCATAATAAATACGTTAAATGAATGAATAGTAAGTGAATGGACAACCTGGATTCTTTGAAAGGGAAAAAAAAAAAAGTCATGTGAATGAAAGAACTATTTGTTTCAATGACAAGAAATAGGTAACAGAATGACTCAAATGAGAGATAATCCTCAGCTGGCACCTTTACTTGATTGAAATGAAAGAAGAAAATGGGTATGATGCACCACACAGAAGCGATTACTCAACCCATGTTGAATGAATGAGTGCCTAAGCAGGAGCCAGTTCCGGGTTAAGCCAGGCTAGCGGTGGAGCGGAACAAGACCTCGGTCCTCACGGAACGCTAAAGCTGGAGTGCGGGGAAGGAACAAGGCGAGCGCTCGGCTCCAGGCCCCGGAGCAGGTTCGGAGAGGGGACCCGGCTCGCCTCTGCTGCGTTTCCGCAGCTGCCACTCTTCTCCCGCCAACCCTGTGCCAGGAGGGGAGGGGGGTATCGGAGTGACTCCTCAGAGAGCGGCCAGATGAACTAAGGTCCCGAGCTCCCCCCAATGCCTTGCCCTCCCGCAGCACTTACTGCTGGAAAGGACCTTCGAGGCAGCAGCTGCCCCCGCCCCGGCCGCCGGGCACCAAGGAAAGCACTTGAAGGCTGCCCGCAGCCGTCAGGCTCCCCATAATCTCCTGATCTCTGTGCAGCTGAGCCCGCGACCCCAGTCGCGCCGTAGCCTCGGCGGATAACGGCACCAACAACACAGGCAGAACCCGCTCCATGGCTTCAGTTTGGCAGCTACCGCCGGCGCTAGCAGCACTTCCGGCCCCCTCCTTTGCAGCCATCTTAGCCCTGCCGCTCTTTCCGCTTACCACTGGCGGACCCACCCAGAACCTGGCCGCAAGGGCCGGAGCTCCCCCCTGAGCATGCGCAGTGTAGCTGCGGTCACGCGCAGTCTCGTGACTTTCTCGTTACTTTCCCAGCCGGGGGGTGGAGGTGGTAAGTACCACCGAAGTTGGTTCACTGCAGCTAGGCATGAAGCACCCCTTCCCAAGTCGTTTACTAGGTTAGTAGGTGAAATCTTCAGAAACTCTGCAGTCTTCTGTCTTCACTGCGACTACTCTAATTTGGATCTTCACCGTGCTTGTCTAAGCTATCGCAATAGCTAAACTGGCACACCCGCCTTACCCATCCAGCCACCGTAACTTCCTGCTTTGACTCTAGCAGAGCCACATGCTCCTTGGTCCCGGAATCACTCTTTTGCTTAGCTATCCTGACATACCAAAAGGTTTGCTGAGCCCCTAGGGCAGGCCTTCAGGCTTTATGATATCCATTGTAATAGGCAAGATATTGTAGGTAAGGGATAGTGGGGACGGAGCTCCTGTTTCATTACTTAGTTCTCACGGGGAAGTATGATCCAAGAGAGGGAAGGGAGCGAAGGGGCTTGAGAGAAGTGTGGAGTAATCATTTTGGACAGGTCTCCAAATAGCTGTACTTTTCTTATCAATGTTTTTTGTTGTTCAGATGACGTAATACGCCTTATCAAAGGTCCATCTCTCCCTTTGTGCTTTAGTTCTCCCCCTCATTTTCTAGGATTTTGTTTTTATAAAATCCTTTTTTTCCTGCATCACTTTCTCTTTACTTTTTATTGTGAAGGAACCCCAGTAATCTAGGATTACTTCTATAATAAACATGCTGTAAATTGCCCATCTTAAAAGAAATATTCCCTTAACCCACGTCAATCACCACCTACTGCCAAGTTTGTTTCCCTTTTAGCAAAAATTCCAACTTGCCTCCTATCTCCATTCTCACCTTACCCCCTCCAATCATGTTGCTATTTCCATCAACCCACCAAAACCACCTCTGGAGGTTTCCTGTGATCGCAAAACCAACCCCTCTCTCTGTGTTTTCCTGGGACAGACCAAGTTCGTTCTCACTTCGGGGGATTTGTGCTTACTAGTGCCTCTACAATAAATACTTTCCCCCACATGTTGACCTTATTGGCTACTTAACTCGTTTCAGCTTAACTGTAACCTCCCTTGAGAGACCTTTCTGGACTGGTCAGTCTAAAATCCCCTCCTCTCCAGTCACTCTCAGCCAGTTCTGTTTTCACCATAACACTTAAACTACTTGATATTTTGTGTCAGCCCCTATCCAACCAGCCCCTATCCAAACTCAAAAGAGCAGGGACTTTGTGTTGCTTATCATTTTCACCCTCCTGTGTAAAACCCTAGTGCCTAAAACAGCACCTAGTTCATAAAAGGCACTCAACTATTTGTTTATGAATGTATAACCTTGTTTGTAAAAATGAAACCAAACATTTTCTATCCCAAGGGAGATGTTTATAGCCAGTCCTTTTTGCTCAGCTAGGGCTACTTTCTTTTCTCTCTCTATACACCCCCCCCCCCCAAAAATGACAACATTGAAGTGATTTTTCAAGATCTTAAGGCCTTGTCCCTTTATACTAAAGTCTTTGGTCATTCACACACAAGTCAGTAGATGGCATTCATTATAGCTCTTAATTTACAAACATTTCAACACAAAATTCTATTGTTTTTAATTATACCTTATCATGCATGCCTTTTTTTTTTAGGCACATTCAGGATTTTGAAGAAGGATATGAAAATGCTTGGGGCAGGGTCCTCCAATGTAGCAGTGCATAAAAACTTAGTGTCTTGAGACTTTTTTCTGGATCCCTGTACACATAGCCCATACAGCTAGTGTCTAATAAAGTTTCTCATATGTATATTCCAGAACAACCAGATCAGTAGGTCCAGGCAAGCCTACAAAAAGAACAGGTGGTAACTAAAAATGATTTCATTTTTAAAGTTTTGTGTGATTTGGTTAACATCTGACTCTACAGCAGAAATGATAAGTCCTGAGGACAGAGATGACCTCCATGTTGTTAACTTTTGTGTCAGTATAGTTGGCCTTCAAATATTTCTTGAATGAATAAATGAACAATTCAGTTTCTCACATTAATTCTTGTCCTCAAAGAGCTTAGCGTGATAAATGACCAAGGGACCTGGTAATAAAAGGTTTGTCTGAAGAAACAGGCCACAGGGCCCTAACTTGGGCTAGACTGCTTACTCAGTAAATGCTAGGGTTTCTAGGATTACTTCTATAAGCAGTTTATCCCCCATGTTCATAGTTTAAAAAAAAAAAAAAAGGTGACAGAATTTAGAACAGGCAGATAACAAGGGGCCATTACTTACTCCATCCTGGCCTCCAGTTGCTGTACCAACTGTTTGTCCACGTGATGACAGAACAGAGGAAGAAGGTTGCTGGGGAAGGCTAAGGGTTCTGCCAGAGAACATGTAGGCATTTGGGCTATCTCCCAGGCAATCAGAACCACCATGTCTGTCCTGGAGGGTAGAGAAGAAATACAGCAGAGTTGAGTAATGCAGGCGTACTTCCCTAAGTAGCCTTTAGTATTTATGCAGGAAATTGATATTCAGGGCAAAGGTCTTTATTATCCTTCCACCACCACCCTCCCCAACCCGTTGCAACAATTAAGAGGTGTGCACCGGACAATGCTTAGTGCTTTATGCATCTTCCTTCTTTTTTAAACTTAAGAAATCTAAGAGGTTGATACCATCATCTCTAGTTTATAGATGAAAAAACAGGCAAAGTGAAATAACTAGCCCAAAAGTTACACTGCTAGTGACAATTAAAATCTAGGTCTATTTGACTAAAGCTTGTCCCCTTAATTACTGTTATACTGCCTCCCACAGGAAAGCAACACTGTAAGGCATTATAGGAAAAAAAGCAGGACAGCTACAACCCTGCTGTTTCTTCTTTCTCTGCCCAACCTCCTTTCCCCATACTTGAATACACTACTTAGGAAATATTTTATCTGGCACAGCTTACACATCTCAGGGGTACTGAAATAGTATTTACCAAGGCCTTTATGGTCTTACCAAGCTGTATGCTCACTGTTGAGTTCCTCTAGAGAAGAATCCAGAGATATCAGCTGCTCCCCATGACTCAGCAGGGCATAGAGCAAAGATATTCCAAACTGCAAGTGATATATAGTCCAGGGTAAAATGGGTTCACCCTAGGCATTCAATGCTTTCCTGGCTCTGCTCTCTTCAAAGGGATACACAATCAAAAAGTTTGGCAACCTCTTTGCTAGAGTGGTGCTAGTCAAAATGTGGGCCACTCACCAGCAGCAGCAGCAGGAAGCTTGTTAGAAAATCAGATACATGGGCCCCAACCCAGCCCTACCAAATGAAAGTCTTTGGTGGTAGAACCAAGAACCTCTGTTTAATAAGCTATCCAGGTGAGCCTGGTGCTCACTAGAAGCTGAGAAGCACTGCAAAGGATAAGATTTGTGGAGAGGTGAGAACACTCCTTACTCATTGCTTACCAGTGATGCCACCTGGAAGCCATCTATGGACAGAAAAGCCTCCCAGTTTACATTACCTGATTCTGAAGAACCACAGTGACCGGACGCTCTGAGGAGCCAGGTGGTATCAGAATAAGTCCCTGAAGTCCTTGGAGGAGTTCATGGAAGGTCAAGTGACTGATACATTTTCCCAGAGGTTTGAATAACATTTGTAATGCCTGCAAGAAAGTCCAATCAGCATCTTTCTCAAACTCCACTACAGCTTCATCTCATCCTATCTTGACTCCAACCCTTTCCCTTGTTGCCTTGCCTTTGCCATCTTTCTAGTCAGGTAACTTACTAGGCCCATTACCACTCCTGTCTCTCCGTCCCTAACACCAGGCCCTCCAACACCCACTTGTTCTAGAATGCCTTCCCTAAAAAAGTAGATATGGAGCTCAATCCTCAGAGAGTCCTTCTCTTCTTAAACCTCAGCAGCACTCACACCTGTGCAGCTATACACCTGTTTTCTTTTGCTCATCATGCCTGAAGAAAACCAACTGTTCCTATAGTTGTCTGTTCTGTAACTCCACCACTGCCCAGTATCTTCTCTGGCACCTCTCAAAGTAGGGAGTGGAGGGGAGAAGATATCTCTAATCTGCCCATGAAACCATCCTCTTCTCCACTCAGTGCCTCGGTACCTGATCAGCCACATCCCTCCGGACCAGGAAGGGCAGATGGTGGGTGATAGTCAGAAGCAGGCTAATAGCCCGATCCTGGGGCAGGAAGGGGAGCAGACGAGCCACTAAGACTTTCCCCTTCCTCATGGAGAGCACCTGCAGGAAGCCATCTGCCACCTCCCTATGAGGGAGAATGGAGAGCATTTAGAGTCCCACATAGAGAAGAAAGCTACCTGCCAGAGAAGAGGGCCAGAAGCAAAGCTAACGTCTTTGCTTAGCCTTCCTTCCTGTGCCCAGGTTGTGGCCTTCCCACACTCACTCCAGGTTATTCTGCTTCTGGGTCTTCAAGGCCTGGAAGAGCTTCTCAACCTGGTTGCTCTGCTGCTCAGAGGTGCAGGGCTGTGGTAAGCCATCCTTTTGGCCCTCCTCTAGCTCTAGCAACTGAAGGAACATCTGGGAATTTGAGGATAAGAAAAAAGAAAATTTGAACACTATCCCACTCTCAGGGCTAAGTTAGGAGCTTATCCCTGATGAACTGATATCTTACCTTCTCAATCCGATATAAAACCCAAAGCCTCTGACTATTTGCAGCTCCTGTATCCTAGGAGAAAAGAATCCCAGCTATGAGACACCTTCAGAGCAGGGGTCCAGGGCCTCAGGCGAGGACCAATTGAGCTGAAAGGGCTAGACACAAAGTCTAATCAATCTTCTTCCTCATTCTTGGGTCATAATCTGAACTGTAACATGAGTGTTCCAGACCTTTCCTCCAAATAGGTGACTGGAAAAATAATGTTCCTACCTGCTCTTGGGTTCCATGGGGTACAGCGTCTATAGCTCGGCGAGGGCTAAAACACGTTGATACTGCCACCTGGCCCAGGGAACCCTCAATTCGAACCACTGCATGAAAGAAGGCAGGCTAGGTATAGTGCCCTCCCCTTTCCACACACTGCCCACCCAGATGTCCAGCCCAACCCAGCAATTCAGCCCTGGTCCTACCTGACTCATAAGTCTCTGCCTTCTGAATGTAAGGGGTTACCAGCTTGAGAGACTCAACCCTGCTCCTTCGCCCAAGAAGCTCTTCATCTGCCTGCTTCTTCTCTAGTTTCTGATAATATTCCTGAGTCCATGGAATAGGAAAGCAGACATATCCTCTGAACTTAGAATTAAGGTTCTTAAACACAACCTCTTAACATACTCTTTCCTACAGCATCCATTCCAGAAATGATCCTTGCAGCTTAGGCCCTTTCAGCAATCATTCTAAAGCAGTTTAGGCACCATGGAGCCCATGCCACCTGTCTTGGGTTTCCCACCCCAAGGCTTAAAGAGCTAGATATCACCACCAGATATGAGGACACGGCAGGATGCAAAGTGGAGGACCAGAAAGCAAACTTTTTCTAACATTTGCAACCTTCCTGTCATTTCTCATTTCCAAGTACACAGCAGCTTGGAGTACAGAACTAGCACTAGGGGTAGATTTGTCAAGTGTCCTCTCAATGTCAGATTTACACTTCTGTGGATTTGCTCAGCAGCTCTAATATCTTCAAGAAAGCTGAAGACTCCCCAGCTAAAATGAAATCACTGACTGCAAGTCAAACAAGGACCTGAATAAAGTCCCTTCTTTTAAGGGCAATGCCAGAGGATGCAAGAGGACAAAATTAACTTTTTCACTTTCAATGATCCTGGCAGAAAAAGGGTATTTGAAGTTTGGTGAAAAGAAAGGGGAAACATAAATGGGAAGAAAATAAAGGTGGGGCCCATGGTTAAGGGGCTTGTGGAGACAGAAGTGAAACAGCCTATACAACCTAAAAACCCATGGACAAAGTGACCTTTGCCCATAAATAAAGGGGAAGTAGAAGCAGGGGACAAACGAGTTAAAGTGTTTGCCAGCATTTGTTCAATTGAATAAATTGAGTCCCACTTCTTAGGATCCTGTGTTTTAGATAAAAACAGACAAATGAATATTTATTACAAAACATTTCTAAGACCCACAAAAGAATACAAAGTAGGGAAAGTCCATCTTTCCAGGCTAAATAGGGGAAATTCTCAGCAAAAGGATGGAGATGAAACTTCAGGGTATGTTTAGAGAAGAGTGAATAATCCCATTTGGCTGTAGTGTAGGAGAATAGGGGGAATGAGATTGGGAGGTCAACTTTAGAAATGTGGGCCCCATCCTATGTGATTGCCTCTCCCACCTGAATGGACATGGCCTCCACGAGCCTCTCAGAAGAGAAAACCAGAGAGGGCCAAATGGAGCACAGCCCATTTGACCCCAAGAACAGAGGCTGGGAAGAGCACCCTGGGGGCTCACCTGGTAGTAATAGTCATCCAGACGGGGGTTCTCACTCTGCAGCTGAACCATCTGCACTTTTATCACCCAGTCCTTCTCTTTTCGGGTCATGAGGTTAGAATAGGGGTCTGGCTGCTGCGACCAAGGCTTCTTGGCTGGGGGACTTCAAGCCAGGAGGGGCATCTCTTTAGACCTACCTGCTCCTGCCACAGTTAACTCCCCAAGGAGTGGTGAGCAGGGAGCTCTCTCTGGAAAGGATGGGACTGAGTGCAGAGGTGGACAAGAGTATGAGTCTAGTGCAAAGGCACTAGGGGTAGATGCCTGCTCCCAAGGGAATACCCAGCACCCAGACAGGTGCCCCTCAACCAGGCTCATTTCGGCTTTACCTTGGTGTGCGACCACGCTGCTGCTGCTGCTCCTGCAAGATCCGTTGGTGCTGAGGGTGGAGCTTGGTCAGATGACTGGGAAGACTTAAAAAAGAAACTTGGGCTGGGTGAAAAGAAACTCTCAGCTGCCTCAAATTCATTCATCTGAGAGCCTCCGCTGGACATTTAAGGGAACCTTATCTGTTTATGTGCCTCCCCAGAGTCAACTCCATAAAGCCTCAAAATCCAGGCTCAGTAGGGTTCACAATCCCCTCCAAGATATATTTTCCTGTTATTTGGTTGCAAGGAATCTTCCTGCCACAGTGGAAAGCAGTCTGCTTAGTTATCAGGAGTTTTGAGTCCTAGTCTCATTTCTGACATGCTGGCTGACCTCAAATAAGTTCTTTTTAGTTTCCCTGGCCTCCATTCCCTTATCTGTGAAGGGAGAAGGAATTGGACCATAGCTCAAGGCTTCTGTTACTAAAATTCTCTATCTTTCCGTGGCTGTTAGTAGAATGGCCCCCACTCCACCTCAGCTACTACCCTCCTGAGGCCTAGGGAATAAATAATTCAGCCTTCCCTGGACACTGGAGTTGCTGGCACCCTGAACCAGTACCTGAACTTAGGGGGCCACGATGTCGGCGGGCTGTAGAAGAGGGATGGGTCTAGTGAGGGCAGACGAGGTCCAAAGTGCCGCGCTGGAGAGCTGGCATTGGGAAACGTAGACCGGGAAGGGATTGGCGACAGGTAGTCCAGGGTCTGAGAGAGAAATTTGAGGTCTGGAAGAGGGTCATCTCCACCAAGGGAATGCTGCTAAAACTCAGTTCCTTTCCTGCCTCTGTAGTCTCACCTGCCTTCTCCCTCAAGAACCTCACCTAACATTTTGCCATCTTGGGGGGGTGGGTGCCTTAGGCCAGCTGTGAGGGTACTAGGCTGTGGTTTCCGTACTTGTTTCCCACAGGGTTTGTCACCTCCTAGGGAGCAGCTGTGTAGTCCCTGCCAAATGTGGGGGTTGTGCTTTTCCTGTTATAGATGCCTCTCCCTCTCCTCTAATAGTCTTCTCTCGGGCTCTTGTGTCTTCAGCCACTGAGGCAGTGCTCATCTGAAGGCCTCCTCAAAGCTGTAGTTCCCTTCAAGTTCTTTCTGCAGGATTTCTTGGTATTCGAATCCCTCCACCCCAGGCCATGTTCCCATTATGAAGTTAATTGAAAGGCAGGCCCATTTCTAACCCTAAACTCAGTGCTGCTCATCTACTGGAATATTTTGTAAGGTGGGAGTAGGGATCTAGAGTTTAGTCTTTTTTTTCCATATTAAACAGCTAATTGCCCCAGTACCACTTATTAATGTGTCCATCCATGCCCCTAACTTGGCATAACACCTGTCATTTACTGAGCTCCTTTACACGCTGTGGCTACTACCATCTCCCAAAGCAAACTTAAGAGCAGACTGAGCATAACAGAAATAAAGGCCACTTGGCACACTCAGAGACGGAATCTTATTCAGCACTCAGTCACCTTCTCACAGGATGGAGAAGGAAGCAAACTCACCTGCCACAGAAAATGCAGGGAGGCCGGTGACATCCCCAGCACACCAGGGGTTTTGATTCCAGGGGAGCCTGGAAGTCCTCTCTGGAGCAGGAGGGAGGGAAACCCAGGCTGGAATGGGCCCCGATGGTGTCTTCTAGCCACACCTGTGTCCATGGGGGAGTACGCGCACAGCCAGACCAGCTATTTCCAATTCCCAGGAAAGTGGCAGCCTGGGCCTCCTTCATATGTAAAGTCCTCTGGACCAGGACCCCCTCTCCTTCCCCCGAGAGGAGGCTAGACTGGCATCTCAGAAGTTAAAGGAGGTGTGAGCCACCTTTCCACACAGGAGTCCTTTTCTCACCATTGGTGGAAAAGTGGACTGCCGATACACAGGGGGCCCAGACCAGGCAAAGATACTCACTTTCGGCCCCAAGTAGCAGGGCCGCTACATATGGGCAAAACACAGCCCTGCTAGGACCTGGTTCTAAGGTGAGGACAGCATCAGAAACCAAGTAGGAGACAGGAGAAAAGAGGGAAGGAAAGAGAGAACCTACTCAGGTTCAAGCCTGAAATAGAAAGTGTTAATTCAGAACCTGTCTTAGAAAGGGGAGGAGGAGAGGAGAGGGATATTTAGTGATAGCCCATGAGCACACACGTTCAGGACAATTCCCCACCCTACCCCTTCCCCAACCCCAACTCCCGCCATGGTACCGGGGTGTTCTGGACAGCGCTGAGCACAACTGGAGCCCCGAGATCTTTCTCTTCCTCCTCTTCCTCCTGCTCCTCTGGCTCTGGGGCTGGATCTGGATCCAGATCCTCCTCCTCCTCTCCCTCCTCCTCCTCCTCCTCCTCCACCTCCTCCTCATTTTCTTCCTCTTTCTCCAGTTGGGAGGCAGACCACAGCTCCTTCTCAGGAGCCAGGGGGCCATAAGACTTGCCTGGCACTTAGTTTGTTAAGGAAGTAAAGTGGGGCTTAGGCATCTCATCTAGAGAGGCTGCTCTCCAGCACCACTTCTGTTCCTAGGTCTTCTCCAGTACCATCTTCAAACACCACCTCCCTCCTGCTCTCTGGGTTCAGTTTAGCCTCCCTTCCCCAAGGTGCCCTAACCATCCCCCACCAGAGTAAACAGAACCAGCAGGTGCCAAACACCTTCACTTTCCAATTCCTGTCTTCAGTATCCTCATTAAGTACCACCACAGGCTTTCCACCTTCTCTCCCTCACCCAACAGTCCTTTCTATTGTTTCTTTAATCGACGAAGTTCAGCTGCCCTGACTCATTGCAATTTAACCCTTCTCTGTGCCAGATACTTAACATTTATAAATTCATTTAATTCTCATAACTCTGAGGCTGTCATCAATGACTTCATCAAACAGACAAGGAAATTAAGGCTCAGAAAAGTGCTCCCAGTTGCTCAGGGTGAGGTAGTGAAGCAGTTAGTAAGTGGAGGAGGATTTGGAATCACTCCAACTCTTCTGGATGCCCAAACCCACGGTCCACGCTGGCAAGCCTCTGCACCCCCATGCTCTCTATCTAGACCCCAGGGCCCCCTTGGCGATACCTTCAAGCCATTTCATCTTGGTGGGGTGGTGGACTTTCTCCAGGGCTGTTTCCTCCAGTGAGAGAGCATCATCACCCTTGAGAAGGTAAACCTGGAAAATACCCAGAGGCAAGCCCCTCCTCAGGGAAGTGTTGAAGCGAGACCCTCAAACCACACCAGCCCAGCTGTAGGGGGAGGTCTTGCCAAGGGCAGAAATGGGGGTCAAGGCTAGGGGTTGGAGGAGAAACACATCCCACATAGACACCATCAGCCACTGTCTGTGCACAGTGAGAGGATTTCACCAGGCCACTTGCTGCTTTCACCCACTGCCTGACTGTTGCCGACCTTTCTGCTCAGTTTAGCCATGGCAGCCTTGGCCAGGGCAATTTGCTGCCCTTGACTTTAAGAGTCCTAGCCCCTCCCCTGCTCTTCCATTAAAGGGCTAGCACTCCCCCAACCACTGCATCTTGGGTGAAGTATGAGAACATAATCTAATGATAAAGAAAACCCTTGAAAGAGAAAGAAGCTACATTTCTAACCATCCAAGGTTGTGAGTACAGTTTATGGGGATTTAAAGGGATGCTGGGGCTCGGGGCCATAAATTATAGTGGCAATTCTCAATCTGGAGACAGATCTTTAATTAGATGCCTGTTTTCCACGCCATCTGTAGGAGCTTTATGGGGTTATGTTCCATTGAATCACTAGATTTCACTCTGAGGAGGTTGCCTAGCACCTGGTGATGCCTGCACTTGACTGGCTCCTGTGGGCTTGTCTGCTTCCCAGCTCTAACTGATGAGTGACCCCATGTGAATTCAGAAGGCAGATTTTCAAGGCAAAAACACTTTTGCATCAATTACATGGACAGTCTTGGCTGCTCTGATGGAAATCTTGTCCAGAAACTCAGGAGTAAAATCAAAACAAAACAACAACAGGAAGCACGTCAGTACTGCTGGTGGTCAAAAATCCAAGACTCACCAGAGGCTCATCTACTAAGTGGTCTTGGGTTCTGTGCCCACATCTTGTATTCAGCCGAAACACACATGACCTTGCAGAACTTCTGAATAAAAAATAAAAACCAAGCTTATTTCTCCACCTATAATTGCAAGAGAGGGCCATGATTTATGATGCCTCTAAAGGAAAATACTTGTTTCAAAAGTTTTTCTATAGCCCAGAACTGTGTGAGTGGGAGAAAAACTTAAATGGCTTGCAAGTTACTGAAAAACTTTTCAAAGCTCTGAATTGGGTTCAGGCCCTTGTGGTAATGTTATTCAGCTGTTTCTCTCAAGGACTTCCTAATAACTTACATTGGTCTTATTAACAAAAGAGCCAAATGGTGAATTTCAGAATTACAGAATGATGTATTAGGCTGTTGTAGAAACCAGGTCTAGAGAGAGCCATTTCCTACATATAGATTTTCATTCTGAAGGGATCACAGACCTGCTGACTGATGGAAGTTTCACTTGGGCTCTAGTGGCTTTTGTAAAAAGCCATCTGCCCTTGCCTGGAGTCTCACATGCCTCCTGATCCCCTAGATTTTTAAATTTTCATGCCATAATTCAACCAGGCCCTATGTTAGGCTTTAGGGTGCAGCAGTAAGAAAGATGTGCCACCCATGGCCTCTTAGAACTTATAGGGCAAGAAGTACAGACAGGTAAACAAGATTATTGAATCAGATAAAAAAATAAATTAGATATGTTAATACTGGTTCATGAATTGTAACAAATGTACACTAATGCAAGATGTTAATAATAGAGAAAAATGTGGGGAGGGGGAGAAGGGGTATATGGGAACTCTACTTTCTGTGCAAGTTTTCTGTAAAGCAAAATCTGCTCTGAAAAAAAACCTATTTTTAAAAATTTATGTGTTTATCACCCCCACTTGAGAACAGGGATGTGTCTTCTTCACCTTTGTGCCCTAGCATTTAATGCAGTATCTGGAACATAGGAGGTTTCTCAATAGATGTTGATTGAGCTGAATGGAAATGAAAAATGGTGGTCTCTCCCCTTGGAGACTTCTTCAGATCAGGTTCTCGTGAACTCTTGTCTGCCACCTGGTCATGTCCTGCTCCAGTCCATTCTCTATGCTGCTCCCAAGAAATGTTTTCCTAAGAAAACAAGTCATGATACCAAAGATAGATTTGACTAAGAAACAAATAAAGCCTATATTGAAAACATGGTTATACCAAAATAAGTATTAATGGATCAAAGATTTAAGCATTAAAAAATGAAACTTCAAAAGCACTAGAAGAATACATGTGTGAATATATATGTTTATTTAGACAGAATATCTGAGTCCCTTTGTAGACCAAGAAACGTTTGACCATATTCTTCACTTCAGATAGAAAATCTCTCCTAATTTTAATATGAAAAATATGACTTTGTATTTTTAATTAATTTTCAAAATGTGAGCTTTTAGGAAAACAGGCTAAGTATATAAACTAATTTTTGCTGATAGTTTACATTGAAATATATTTGGTTATAAAAATCTCAAAGATGTTATTGTTTCTCAAAACTATGCCTCTATTTTTTTTTAAATTTATTTATTTACTTTATCCATTTTAAACCTCCCCTTCCCAATTTGCTGTTTTGTGTCCATTCGCTGGGCAATTCTCTGTATCTGTTCTCCTGCCATCTCTTCTCATCTTTCTCCTCCAGTCTTAGATCCTGGAGTCCTGGAGACCTCCGATGTAGGAGAGAGGTGTTCTGCCACCTGCGCCACCTCGGTTCCTGGTTTTTGGAGCATCTTGTCTTGACTCTCCCCTGCGTCTCTCTCTTGTTAAGTCATCATCTTGCTGCATGGCTCCCGGGGCCTGGCGGCTCACTGGCACACAGAGCCTGGCAGCCCATGCACCTTCTATATATATTTTTTAAATTTTTATTTTACTGGGAGGACCCGGGGATCGAACCCAGGTCCCTCCATATGGCAGACGGACACCCAACCATTTAAGCCACATCCGCCCCCAAAACTATGCCTCTATTGACATTATAGAAAAGGTGCATATGTAGACAGAGAAAAGTTGAGCCTTTGCCTTCCAAATCTATAGTCAATCCATAATCAAGTAATTATCAGATGAGTTATATATATATATATTTAAGATTATGGTGTTTTTTTTTTGTTTGTGTGTGTGTGTGTGTGTGTTTTGTTTTGTTTTGCTTTTTTACCAGGAGGTCCCATATCGAACCCAGGTCCTTCCATATGGGAGGCGGACACCCAACCATTTGAGCCACATCTGCCCCCAGATGAGTTATATCTTAACATATTAAAACTTTTGTGATTAGTTGTAATTGTTACACTTACAAAAAGTTCTAAGAAAGAAAAACTTTTAAAAACATATTGGTATTGCAATTAAGGTCAATGTTTATCTAAATCATTTATGACATGGAAATTTTTTTCAAACTCTGGAAAATGCAGTTATTAATATGGGCTCATTCAATTATAACTAAACTCGGCAAACGATTTCTTTTTTTTTTTTTTCCAAGATTTATTTATTTATTTCTCCCCCTTCCCCCTCGTTGTTTTGCACTCACTGTCTGCTCTCTGTGTGTTCTTCTGTGTCTGCTTGTCTTCTCTTTAGGAGGCACCGGGAACCGATCCTGGGACCTTCTGGAGTGGAGAGAGGTGCTGAATTTCTTGCGCCATCTCAGCTCCCTGACGATTTCTGTTACATGAATAAGTACAATTGAATCAATAAAATTATAGCACAGACAAAAGTGAAGGCTTGCCTTTCACATTTAAATTACACTTGCTCACGCAAGATAATACTTGAAAACAAGTTGGAAGAAATTACTAATGACTTTGTGACAGTTTGTTGCATTTTCCAACCTCTTTTTTTTTTCCCCATTTTTATGAGTTTTATTTTGAGGACAGGACCACACTGCATCATTCATATAGAAATGTTATATGTAACCCATAGTCCTTCTGACCTGACAAACAGGAAGACAGAGATTGTGACACCAAAGCCACAGGAAAATCAAGGATGTATCCCAGAACGGAAAAAGTCATTAAGAGGGAGATGCATATTCTGTGCAAAATCACTGTCCAATATTCTAACCCTGAATGCTGTAGGTCTGGGACAGAAACCATTAGCTTAGACAAGGCTAAAAATATGAAAAATATTTTACTACCATTCCAAAACAGTTTCCATTTTGAGTGAACCTAGAGTAATTTCCTGCTAAATATAAAAACAAATCAATACAAAGAGGAAATTTCAGACATCTTCACAGCATAAAATTCACAATTTCCAAGGTAGAATAACAACCTTTCTTCCTTTCTTTTTTTTTTTTTTTTTTAAGGTATTTAGATTACATAAATGTTACATAAAAATACAGGGGATTCCCATATGCCCCGCTTCCTACACCTCCCACATTTTTCCACATTAACAACATCTTTTATTAGTGTGGTACATTCGTTACAATTGATGAAAACATTTTAGAGCATTGCCACTAAACATAGATTATAGTTTACATTGTAGTTTACGCTCTCTCCCGCACAATTTTGTAGGTTACGGCAAGGTATATAATGGCCTGTATCTGTCATTGTAAAGTCCTTCAGGAAAATTCCCAAGTCCCAAAAATGCCCCCCATATTTCACCTGTATTTCCCTTTCTCTACCCTCAGAACCTCTAGTGACCACTGCCTCCACCTGAATGATATAATTTCTTCCATTGCTAGAATCACCATAAGTCTATAGGAAAATACCAGTAAGTCTACTTTAGTCCATAGTTCATTCCCCAATCCTGAGGATTCTGGGATGGTGTTGCCCACTCCACTTCTAATTGAGAGGAGGCTTTAATCCCATGGGGCAGATGGATGGGAATCTCTTGCTTGCAGTTGTACACTCTCTTGGTTCCTTGGGATGGTTGTTGTCCATCATCATCTCCTTGTTAGTTGTCCTGGGTGAGTACAATGAACTAGAGAGTAGTATTGCAACTCCGTTGAATTTTAGGGCCCTCCAGCCTCTTTTTACCAATGTTAATTAGTCTGGCATTTCAAGTTTTTTTTTTTTTTTCACTTAT
>JAQZBX010068608.1:0-15723 GCA_029593785.1 Cabassous unicinctus | reverse complement strand
AAAAATCTACACTGAAATCCTTGTATGGCAAGCTTAGTTTCTTTCACTCTCTGGTAATTCTCTTAACTGTCCAATATAAATTTTTAACAATATACTTAAAACTCCTACTAGCTAAAAGTCAGTCATGAGCCTCATTGTAACATTTTACAAAATGTGTTCCTTTCCTTCCGTATCTCCTCAAATTTATTTCTTCAAAGTACTGATAACCTGACAACTGGATCCACACTGATGATAAATGTTATGTCTAAAATGACTTAACTAAAATAATTCCAGTGTGCCACCAAGAGAGATCACACAGAAATGAAATGTGGCACTTTCAATGCTGTCTTCTGGAAGAATGCATGGGTCTTCAAAACATGAGAGTTCAAACAGGGACCCTTTAAATAGGTAGATTATTAATCACTAATGTATTAAATGGGAGAGATATAGGTAAAGATATTCAGTGATTAAGTATCCTACATACACCTTACAGTTTTTTCTCCAAATAGAAGAGAAAACCTATTTTAAAAGTCTGTTATGTGTTTTCAATGGTTTCTGAATTACTTGAAGGAAGCTCTGTCTTAGATGTATAGAGTTTGATATATGTAGCCACCATTAAATCTAGATCATGTTTTATATCAAAATTTATATTAAACAAAGCCAAGTTACTTGACCTTTGGTCTGTCAAAGTGCTGCTCAGGTATGGTTTGAGATGCTTTCACCCATTTTCACAGCGTTCATTCTCAACCTTCATCATGGGAAGAATACATAAGACCTTCAACAATGCATAAACATTAGGAAGAAACTTGATGTCAGGCAGATGGAGGGCTTCACAAATGGTGGAAAGAAGCACTATATCTTTCCTTCAGTGTTCCCACTTGATTCTCCAACAATGAAGCTCAGCTGAGAGTGTGCCAGGATTGAGTAAGTCACCTCTGTACATGTCAGCATGGTGTTCTTCTGACATATTCAATATGAACTGTCCCATGACAGAGGGCACCAGAGATAAACATTTAAGAGCTTTGAGGTGCTGTTCTGAGAATATATCTTTAAGTTCCTGAATAATGTGCTCCAATGTTGGAACACTTAGGGTTTCTTTTTAGTAACTCTCAGAGGTTAGTTGAGATTCCAGATTACCTTGCTGAGCCCTGCAGAATTTGCCAGGGAGCTTCCCTTGAAGATCAAGTTTGGTTGCCAAATTTATGGCTTCCTCAAACCAAAATTCATGATAAACTTCAATATTTTCCATCACTTCATTGAGTGAATGCAGCACTGCAGTCAAGCTGCTGGCTGTAAAAAAGACATCAGAGGTTTGCCCCTGGAGATTTTTCCCAAAGGCTCTTATAAAACATAGGACATTCTTAAGAACAACAATGGTAACAATGAAATCAAAATCTGTTACTGCACTACAGAGTACAAATGCTCAGCCAGCTGTACAGTTATTCCATCTAACATTTGTGTCAATATTTATACCATCTAAACATAAAATAAGTGCTTGCAGGACAGCCACTAAAATTTCAAAAACATCACACCTGCCTGTCCTCTGAGAATGACAAATTTCCTTCAGTTCATTTCCCCTTTCTTCATTGCTCTTAAAAAGACAGAATTACATTGTCAATTTCTAAGAGTAGTTGTGGCGATCAATGGAAAAAAGAAGAAACTTCCTCAGTCGTTCCAAATTCCCATCACAAGCACTGATTTTGCTAACCACATATTTAAGGCACAGGAAGAGCAGAGTGTGTAGACAGCTTGGGAATATTTCTCCAGAATTCTAGAAGCAACAACTTTCATTTTGAAAGAAAATCCACTGGATACAATGTAAGCCTGTCCACAACACCACTACATATTTAGTCTCCACTTCTCAGTTATTGTAGCATGAAATTTCACAGCCAGAATTTCTGCATAAGCTTCATAAAGCAGGAAGCCCACAGATTCCTCTCAGATTATGAGATTAATTGACACAACTCACCAACACGGGCAGGTGTTCTTTCCCTGCTATATCCGCCACAATATCAGTGATGATGGAAAAGAACTGTAAGTCTCTCACTTCCGTTAGGGTTTCTTCTGGAATGCAGTTTTTGCATATTTCTAGCATCTGTTTCTGCTGTGTTTGCAAACAGAACAACATGTTAACTGCTGTTGTTTGAAGGCAGCTTCTCTGAACCTCTTCACCAGAATTTATTCAGCACTCCAGCAGTGCTTGAAAGTTATTAGGAGTAAAGAGACCTTCAGGAAGTTTCACAGCCTCATGTCCATCAAGAAGTATGTTTTGTTTTCCCATAAGAATCAAAATTTCAAATAAAGATTTTAGGTATTATTTGTTTTACTTCTCTTCAATGGTTAAAGGTTAAACGTCTTCATCCTGCACTTCACCCCCTTTTTCTGCTCTGGGATTCTGAGTATTTCTGTAGTTTAATTCTTTTTTTATTTTTTATTTTTAAAGAAGCTTTAGATTACTTAAATGTACATAAAAATATAGGGGATTCCAATATTCTCCATCCCCTTCCCTTCCTCCACTTTCCAACATTAACACCATGTGTCTTTATTGTGGTACCTTTGTTACAATTGATTAATGCATATAGCAGCATTGCTACTAACCATTGACTATAGTTTACATTACAGTTTACACTCTATCACCAACAATTTTAAAGGTTATGACAAAATGTATAAAGGCCTGGACCCATCATTGAAATGTCATGCAGGACAATTCCAATGTCCAAAAAATGCTCAAATATTACACCTATTCTTCCCTCACCCTCCCATCAGAACTTCTGGTAGCCACTGCCTTTATATCAATGATAAAAGTTCTAAATTGCTAGAATACTATCCATAATAGAATAATAAGTGTACTTTAGTCCATTGTTCATTCCCCAATCTTGAGGATTTGGGGATGGTGATTCCCACTCTATTACTAATTGAGAGGGAACTTGGATCCCATGGTGCAGATAGATGGAACTGTCCTTCTTGCAATTGTACATATTCTCTGTCCCTTAGGATGATTATTGTCCAACATCATCCCCTTGTTAGTTGTCCTGGGTGAGTCCAATGAATTGGAGACTAGGTGTTGCAAAACTGCTGAGATTCAGGGCTCAACTGGCACATGAAAAAACCAAAGATTTAAATCTTTGGGGCATATATTTAGCAAATATACTGCTAATTATAGGTTCAAGTAAAAGGAACAGAGTGCCATGAGTAGGAAAACTATAAATGAATCTAACTGTTACACTGGGGAGCATAAATTACAAAGTAAGTCCCACTGACAGGGTGCCAAATTCCTGAGCTTATCTGCCATGCTTATAATGTCTAGATGTCTCTAGAGCCCTCAGGAGCCATGCTGTTTGAGGTACTGTTTACTATGGCAGTCAATGAGCTCCTGCTGAGACATGCATAAGTGTAACCTCTGGAATGACCTCTGGACTCACTTTGAAATCTCTTAGCCATAAAAACTTATTTGTTTTTAATATTTCCCCCTTTTGGTCAAAGTCTTTTTTCAGATGCATTGCTAGTTGGCACTTGGTAATAATCCCTCAGTGCCAGAGAGGCTTATCCCTGGGAATCATGTCCCATGCTGGTGGGTATGGTTGCTGCAGCTGGGCAGTTTGATGTAATTATGAATTCCAGAAATATAATTGGATCATGCTTGTAAACTGATCTGTTAATCTAGGCATGATTAAGTTATGATTAGGGCATTGACTGGGCCACATTAAGCCCCACCCCTTGGTGGGTGGGGAATCAAATATAAAAGGCATGGAAAGAACAGAGTTGAAGCAGTTTTTGAGAAGCAATTTTGATGTTGGAGAAAAGGCCCCAGAAGAAGAGAAATGAGCCGTTCATCTGATAGTCTACAGCTGACCTTGTGGAGGAACCAGAAAAGCTAAGCCTGGAGAGAAACGCAGCCCCGGGAAGAGAGGAACACAAGAAGCCTGAACCCTGGCAAACGTCGGCAGCTGTCTTGCTCCAACACGTGGCAATGAACTTTGGTGAGAAGAAACTTAATGCTTTATGGCCTGCTATCTGTGGACTTCTACCCCAAACAAATATCCTTTATAAAGACCAACCCATTTTTGGTATTTCACTTTAGCACTCCTTTGGCTGACTAATACAATGGTAGTGTGTGTTTTGTTCATGTTCAGAAGCTCCATCAATTTTTCTCTGTTTCAGTGTCCTGATTTCATCTTCACTCAGTTTTTTTATTCATTTTCTGTGGCTACTGTGTGGATTCTTAAAATGACTGGAAACATCAAATATTGTTGGTGTATCATTATCTTGAAGAACTGTCCTATAAGGACTAGTTGTACAGAACATAGAGGACTCAAAGTTTTTGGAATATAATTGATAAGGTTTACTTAGCTGTTTAGGTGTTTTATCTTCTAAGTCTGCTCTCCTACAATTCTCCATCCAATTCTGGCATTTAACTGGATCCCACAGGAACATGAAGAAGGCCAGTTCCAACTGTGTGCTCTTCTGTGTGCAGTTGGTGGCAGAGCAGAAGTTCAACATTGTCTCTGCCTACTAGCCAGCCCAGTCTTCCCTTCCCTACCTCCTTAGGGCAGCCCACTAGCCTGTCTGGGCTAGGTGGGGAGCCAGGCTGGCTGTGGGTCTCAGCAGGGCCAGTGTGCTAGGGGAGTGGATGAATCATTTTACTTGCATTTTGTTGAAACCTTTATTTGGTAATTAAATCTCTGAAACCGAGAAAAGCAAGAAAATTCTGTGCTAAATGCTGGATTGTCTAAGCTAAAAGCAGCAGTTAAATGTTTTAATGATGTTAATGTGGTGTGAAAATACACAGATTTAAGTACTAGTTAAAACCAATATAAATTTGGTAAAGTGTGCATTTTATAATAATATGAGACTATATATGTAAATAAATGTATAAAAATATTTGAGTCTTAAAAATAGGAATACCCACACAGGTGTGTTAAACACTTTTCTATGTAAATTTCTGCTATAGCTAAAGAATTTTTCTAAGACATGTATCTTGATTTACACTTGCTAGAAAATCAGGCCTATGAGATCTAATAGTCAAAAATGATGTCACAAAGCACATGGAGAAAAAACATTCTAGAAGGGCATTTTTATTCCTCTACTTAATCAGCTATCAGTCCATTGTGTTATACAGGAAGGTGAAAGAAATCTTTAGAAATGCATGTGAAAAGTTGATCAAATGGAGAAATACAATGGAGTTTGTGTAGCTAAGAGATTTCAAAGTGAGTTGGGAGGTCATTCCAGAGGTTATGCTTATGCATGTCTCAGGGGGATCTCATTGATTACCAAAGTAAACAGTGCCTCAAGCAGGTGACTCCTAAGGGCTCTGAAGATATCTAGACACTATAGGCAGGGCAGACAATCTTGGGAATTCAGCACCCTCTCAGTGGGTCTTACCTTGGAATATATGTTTCGTAATGTAACAGAGTTAGACTCATTTATATTTTCCCTATACATTGCTCGTCTGGTCCTTTTATTTGAACCTATAATTAGAACTATATTCCTTAAATAAAGGTCCCAGAGACTTAAATCTTTGGTGTGTTCATATGCCAGTTGTGCCCTGAATCTCAGAAGATAATGATGGACAACACCCTTCCCCCAAAACAGAGTACTTATAACTGCAAGCAAGACAGTTCCATTCATCTGACCCATGGGACCTAAGCCAACTCTCAGTCAGAAACAGAGTGGGAATCACCATCCCAAAATCTTCAAGATTGAGGAATGAACAAACGTGGGGGGCGGAATGCAAATTTGGACTAAAGTGAACTTATTATTATTCAAGCAATTGAGGAACTTGTATCATTGAAATAAAGGCAGTGGCCATCTGAAGTTCTGAGGGGAGGGAGAGGAAAAATAGGTGTAACATGAAGCATTTTGGGGGCATTGGAATTGTTCTGAGTGACATTACAATGATGGATACAGGCCATCATTGTCAAAACTTATAAAACTGTGTTGTGCAATGTGTAAAATAAAATGTAACCTCTTCACCATGTTTAGTAGCAATGCTTCAATATGTGCTTATCAAGCGTAACAAATATACCACACTAACGAAAGATGTTGTTAATGGCGGAAAGTGTGGGACTGGAACTAGGAAGGCTTGGGGTATATGGGAATCCCCCTATATTTTTTTTTCACTGGAGGAAAATAACCTTTAATATTTTTTAAATTAAAATTTTTTTCTTTTTATTACTTTTTAAAAAACTTTATATTACATAAATGTTGCATCAAAATTTGTGATGTAACATTTACGTAATCTATAGCTTCTTTAAAATTAATATTAAATAAAAAGAAAATTTTCCTATTTTTCAAAATTGTAAATGTAAGATTTGTTATTGATGTGCTAAGTAAATTATAAATTTTGATTTATGTTAAGATCTATGAACAATCAGTGATAATTTTGTTCAATAAACTCATTTTCTTTTCCTTTATATAGTGGAAACTTGAAGTAAGCATTTGCTACAAAGAGAAGCTTTATGTATTGAATACTTGTCTTTGACCGTAGGTCAAATTGTAAGTCACAGAAATAAGAAGCTTAATTTCTGCTGGATATCCAATGTAAGAATAATCTTAGCCTTATTCTCTTTGCTCCCGATCCTCATTGATGTTTGGCTGTTCATGACTATGGAAAAAGCTGCCTTCAGAATATATGATACATGTACTCGTGTATTATATTTACACCAAGGAATCTCACCAAGCAGGTTGGAAGATTAAACTTCATAAGGACTTTTCTCATTCTAGAGTATATAAACTATTGAGCCATTGTGTTAAGAAGGAAGATTATAGATATTTTCCTCAACAATGTATTGTTAAAGTATCAGTCTATTTTTTCTAATTATATGGGCAAATACTTGGGATTTATTTAGGTTTGTTTCAAAAGGAAATGTTTAATATAAGTTCTCTCCAAACATGGACAAATTTTGTGTGTTTTTTTGTGTGTCAAGACCAAAAGTTTGGCTTACAAAATTTAAATCTCAAAGGCCAAATTTAGAAAAATTCATTATAATTTCTTTATGATACACATTGGTTATGTAGTCCAATGTAGAATCCACTTAGATGTTTTTATCAGAAGATATGTCTCATAATCCATTTTAATAAAAATAAGTAAAATTAGTAAGTGTGGGTAAAAAGGAAAATGAGTTTTGAGTTTAAAAATAATATTTACTATTTCAAAATATTAATGTTTCGTGTAATTTAAGATGCCTTTGAGTTTTTCTATCCATTATTATTTTTCAAATTATTAATATAGAATATATAATACTTCATATCATCTTGAACATTTGAGAACTTGACAATTAACAGTATAGATATTTAAAAAAATTTTGTCCATTGAATAAGGTAAGGTTTCCCAAACATTTTATTGTTATACAAAATTTTCCTTCAAAAATTTTATTATCTAGAGAACATCACTGATTACAGTTTACTTTTTAAAATTATGTCACAGAGTTGGTGTTGTTTAAGTAAAAGAAAGAATTGAAATATTTATAGTGCTTTTAAGAAAAGAATAATAATATCTTCCAATTAATCTCAGCAATTCCTATCTAAATCTTTCCAGGCAAAATAATTTGGCAGAAAATAATGATTTCTTTGTTTTAAAGAAACAATTTTATGTACACTTTGCATTATTTATGCCATACATTTTAACTGAATAATGACATCATTATTAATTTCCAACAGGTATAAGAAATGAGGCATGGCAGTCAGTATAGGGGACCTATAGAAATTTACCTTTGCATTTTATTTCCTAAATATATTTCCTGTTCAAAATTTCTATCATGCACATGTAATATTATAAAAACAGAAGAAATTAGTTTGTGAAGGGTCAGGAAAAAACTACCTATGTATCAATTTGCAAACCTTCAATTAATTATTGTATTATTGTAAATAATCATAAACATTGTGATGATTTGGGCTCTTATAATATACTGAATTATAATTAGAAATTTAAAAAGAGTAAATATAACCAATAAGTGTTAGCATATATAAATTTGAAATTTCATATGGTCAAATACGTACATTTTAAGGGGAAAAAATTGAATATATATACAAATATGTTTCTTTATGGTGTCACATTCAGACACTATGAACTAGGATTTATTTATATTGTATAAGCCATATTTAATTTGTATTAATGTGTACACTTGAAGAAGATGATATATTAATGTTCATATTTAAATGATTATGTTCCTCCAAATGGAGTACTTATTTTCTGTATCTCTGAATTTAGATATCTAATTCCTTTTAACATTGATTATTATGATGATGTCAGCATGTTCAAAACTGAAAATATCATCTTCTACCTTCTACCCCAACCCCACACAGATACAACTCTTCTTATCAGGTACCCTGTATTTGCTTTTTTCTAACTATTCAGATTAAATAACCAAAATTAGACTCTGTTTCTTCTTGAAGCTCAGGACTTGTATTCAATGTGAAGAGGAAGCTCTCGTTTCTGATGCGGATTACTCACCATTCTAACTTACTCTCTTAGTCCTGTCACCTCTAGAAATCCAAGTTTCTCTCTGGACCATTGCTTATGTTACTCAAAATTTTAAGGCAACAGCAATGTAAATTTTTCTCCATAATATTCCCCAACTCTGTGCATCCCTATTACTTACCAAAAATAGTCTCTAGTGTGGTGATTACATTTGTTTGTGTTCTGTTTAAAAGAGAATATCCAACTATTCTGGATTTCCTGACTCTATATTAATCCTCTAGCATTCAATATCTTCTCTTTACCTCTTAACCACATTCTATCCTTTTATGAGTAAGTGCAGTGATCCCATCACTAGTGAAGTGTTCTAATACTATTGAAAGATGTCCTGTGGTCTCCTTTTGATTTTATGTAGGTTGCAAAATAGAAATAAAATTTCATATTTTATGTGAATAATATTATAACCTAATTTTTCTGGTAGCATTTACTGAAATATGCATGCTATTCTCAATGCAGTACCAAAATGTATATGTTATTTTTGAACAGTCCTATGTACTGTATATTCTGTTGCATTCATTTTGTGTTTTTGACACGTTTCAATGTATACTTACTAATTTTTTATAGCAGATTTGATGCTTAAGGACATTGTTTTTTGTCATCTTAAAATGTGTTTATGTTATTTGGGTTTTCTATGAATGCTATGCTTAGGCCAACCTGTTAATTTCTACCAAAAAATATGCAGAAATTTTATATCAGTTATTATATTTAATAAGATACATAATTGGCTTCTTTATACCCCTAAGTCTTCAAACAAATCTATAAATGTATCTTATCTCTCCATTAATTTAGCTTTTCAAAACCTCACACATTTTAAATTTTCTCCACAAGGTATGATACATCTATTCTACATCTCTGCACACACATATATTTATACATATAATATCACACTATTGTCTCTTTTAAAGTTTCATTTTCTTTCTATTGTTATTACTTAATATGTGTTTGATTTTTTTTTATTTATGCAAATAATTGCATTTTCAAACCTTATTTGAACAATATTCTCATATTATTTGGGTAGAATTTTGTAATCTTCCATATTAACACTTTTATTTGCTGCTAATGGCAATGAATTTTCTTCTTTTGAAATTCTGGTATGTAATATTTTCCTTTTCTTGCCTCACGACATTGCTTTATAAAGGTGATGTAAGTGGTCTTATCTGTCTGATTCCCCAGCAACAGAAGCTTCCAGCATCCATATTTTAAGATCTGTGTTGACTTAAGAAAATTGCAATTTTAGTGTTACGTTTTCTCATAGAAGGGATTATTCAGTTCTTATCTTTGCGAAAAATTTTTCATCAAGAGTATTTTATTGTAACAGAAATATTTTTTGCATCCATGATAATGATCTTAAAATATTTCTACTTCAAGCTACGTAATGGATTACTATGTTTAATAATCTAGTTTTATCCATGTAGACCCCTGAGTGAATGATTACTTGATATAAATGTAATATTTCTTTTTATGTAACTCTAATATTTTTTTAGGATTTTACATATGTGTTAATTTATTATTGAATTACCACTTTTCTTGAACTTATATTTATCTATTACATCAAAATCCATTTTTCTGATAATTTTTCTCCTACAGCTTCCGCTCTTCCTTTACTAATTTTAGTAATTAGAATGTTGACATTATATATCTTATGTACCACTACCATGTTAATTCCTCTCTTCATTGTCTTCTGAAATAGTCTCTGATAGACTGTTAATTCATTAGTATCCTAAGAAAGTGCAAGTGGGCATTGAAGACTCTAATATGTGATATTTCTGACTCTTTTGGCCTCCAATCAGTTTCATGTATTACTGTTTAAGATTTTCTGTGTAGGATCTTTGCTTTATTTTTGTCCTCTGAAACATATTAAATGTATCGCTTCATATTTTTTCTTTTAATACTCCGTGTCTCATTTGAAATGGAGGATCCCCATCCTCCTTTGCAAAAATTATTTTTTATTATTCTTCCCTAACTTCCTCTATTTTCTGATTCTTTCCATATTTGGTACTGCTACATTAGTTCTCTTTGGTATATACACTATGTGTATATATATATATATACACATACATATACATATATGAATGAAGAACAAAGAAAGTACAATGAAAAAGGAATAAGAGAACAATAATCAGATTATACATATATGATTGAAATAATCTCAGTTTCAGGAGAGGAAATTATTGTAGGGAAAATTTACAGAAATATACACATTAATTGGTAACCATTTGGAAAGTAGATGAAAACAGATACATACCAAAGAGAACATTGAATGCTATGCTTAGGCCAACATATCATTCTGGGTTTATTGAATTGGGTTATTTTATTACAGCCTCTTCAGTTATATGAAAAATATTTTTTACTTGTTTGTGCAGTTGTATAGAAAGATTTTTTTGGGGGGGGGGCATATATTCATATAATCGATGATCCCAAGCAGTATTTTCTTAGATAAGAGAGCTAAGATGTGATTTTGGGGTTTCCTCTTATTTGTAATATTATAATAAATTCATGTTTTAAGCAAAGTTATATGTGGAAAGTCTAAACCGGCAGTAATGGTTTGAGGGTAAGGGTGGAGACATCTGAATATCCCAAAAATGTCCAGTGAGAATAGCTACTAAACACTTAAAAACAAACACACAAACAGAAAATTGCAATATTCCCCCTTTTTAGTTTTTTCTTTCCCTTTATTTAGGATGTTGTCTGTTGCTCTTTGGATTTTGAATTCATGACTTATGCTCAAGTGTAGGGATGAGAAGTTGTTCTCTAAAAGATTTAATCTGTCATTCAATATCCAGGTATATAGTCATTTTATTCTCTGTTCTGACAAGCATTTCATGTCTCACCACATTTTTTTTATTTCCACATATTAAGGATATATTCAGTGATTTTTCCATTAAACTTTTCTATTCATTCTCAAAGCATTTCAAAGAGTCCAGAAAAAAATAAAATTGATCTATTACTAAAACATATAAACACATACACTCTGTCACTTCATGCAAAACACTTTTGAACTCACATACACTCAATACACACACTTTCATATGCAATAGACAAATAGATAGATAACTAGATAAATATAGATGGTAGATAAATAGATATATAGAAGTAATAAATATGTATCTTAAGAATAAAGTATTTTCAATTGACTTTATTCATTTATGATTATTGTATCACAATAAGGATGAATTAAAGTTTATTGTTCTATAACAGTGTAATATTTAAAAAATCATCAGTACAAAAATAATTTAAAAAATTGGAAAACTGAAATGCATAATTATTACAGGTCAGTTCCACATGTATATAAAATTAGAACTATTAGATTAAACTATGATCATGATTAAAACATATATGTGATCTTGACACATATATTTCAAATAAAATACTCGTTGCTATACCAGTTCTTTGTGTTTATTTACTCAATGCATATTTCTCCAACACTTAAAACTTTGCTATATAGCTTATTAAGTAGTGTATGATTTTTTTACATTGAGATATTTTTTATTTAAATTCTTTATTTATTCCTCTTTTATTTGTAAGATAATAAGGAAATTGTATGAAAAGTTATATTTTTACTAGAAATTGGGATTCATCCTATGAGTTTTGCTATGAGGAATTCTTATATTCAATACTAGAAAGTGAACTCATATGAGATTTTCATTCATCTTTTTGAAAATAATTGAAAATTGTCATAAATTTGGAGTGAACACTTTCCTGCAAAGTGTTACTTTATTTTGATTTACATAACTCTCATTTCATTAAAAAAATTAATCATATAATGAAGAAAGGATTATGCAATGAACAGTTTCATATCCATTGATTTTGTTCATATGGTCCTATGAGAATTTCTCTTTATTTATTAATTGTTTGGTCAAATATATTTATCCTTTTATCCACCAATATAATCATGCTTATTTTATGCTTTAAACTTTTTTCATAATAAGTAAGTTTGAAACAGCAGTACTGTTCACTGCTAAACACATGAGTAAGCATATAGTTAATGATAAGAATGTAAATCCTTCTTTTTTCAGGCAGGATTACAATTAATTAAATCCATGAATGTTAAATTTATATTATCCAATGATTTAAAAAAAAAGCATAAACACATCTGTCATCCAACCTCAAACATAATATAGTATATTACCATCAGTCCTATAGATTTCCTTTGCCCTTCCTAATAAATCCTCACCTTGCCCATTTAAGAATCAAAATTTAATAGTTTATTTACTTATTAATTTATTTTAACATAGATTATTTGTCCTACTTTACTGCTTTTTATTAACTATATCATACAACTGTCACTGTCTTGCTTAAGGACTTTTTTAAAACTGAATTTGATATTTTTGTGTTTGATCTACATTATTGGATGTGTCAGCAGTCTCTTTTAAATTTTTGTCCTAATAATTTCTATTGAAGAACATATAGGCTTACAGAAAAGTCATGCAAAATATAGTGTCACCATGTAACTCCCTTATTGTTAACACTTGCATTGTTATATCTGATGAAAGAATGATATTATAATTTTACTGAGATCATTGTCATAGTTGACATTGGGGATCCCTATTTGTTCTATGCTGTTTTTCATTAATATTTATTCTTATAACATATATACAATCTAAAATGAATCATTCAAAATACATTCATATATAAAATTAAGTGTTGTTACTTTCCCAATGTTGTGGTACCATCACCATCATTCATTAACAAAGCTTCCCCATCAGCCCATATAGTAACACTCTACAATCTATCCAGTAAATCCCCATTCCTTACATCAACACTGGATCCAGGGACCCACATTCTAGTTTCTGATTCTATAAATTTGCTCCTTCTAATAATTTCATGCCAATGAGATAACAAAATATTCACTAAACATGATGTCTTTAAGGTTCAGGCATGTTGTTGCAATTATCAGATGTTTTTTACTTTTTATAGATGATTAATATTTCATTTTATGTACATAAAATATTTTGTTCATTCACTTATCATTTGATAGTCAGGTTGTTTCCATATTTTGGCAATTATGAGTAATGCTGCTATGAACATCACTTTGTAAATATCTGAGTTGATGCTTTCAATTATTTGGGGTATATACCTAGAAATGGATTCCTGTCATATGGTAATTCTAAAATTAACATTCTGAGGAAACACTCAACTGTCTTCCACAATGTCTGAACACTTATACATTGTCACCAACAATGAATAAGTGTTCCTATTTCTCCATATCCTCTTCAACACTTGCACTTTTCCATTGTTTTTAATAGTAACTATTGTAGTGGATGTAAAATGGTATCTTACTGAGGTTTTCATTTGCTTTTCCTTAATAGAAAATGACATTGAGCATCTTTTCATGTGCCTTTTGGTGTGTTGTATATCTTCTGTGAAGAAATGTTTATTAAAGACTTTTGTCCATTTTAAAAATTGGATGATTACTCTTCCTGTTGTTGAGTCATAGTTTTCTTTATGTATTCTAGATTTTAAACCTTAATTGGCTATGTAGTTTCCAAATACTTTCTCTCATTCTGTAGTTTGTCATTTTATTTTCATGATGAACAGAAATGTTTAATTTTGATGAAGCCCCATTTACCTCTTTTCTCTTTTGCTGTTCATACTTTTAGTGTAAACTCTAAGAAACCATTGTTTAAAACAGGGTTCTGGAGATGTTACCTGGTGTTTTCATCCAGGAATTTTATCATCTTTGTGCTTATATTCAGGAGTTTTAATTCATTTTGTAAGTATTTTTTTTATATAGTGTGAAGTAGGGGTCCTCCATCGTTTTGCATGTGGATATCCTGTTTTCTCAGAGACATTTGCTTCATCCTTTCTCTGTTGTATGAATTTGGAACTATTATCAGAAAACATTTGGCCATAGATGTGAGAGTTTATTTCTGAACTATCAATTCAATTCCATTTATTTATATGTCTGCCTTTGTGCAGCATCCATGTTGCCTTGAACACTGTAGATTTATAATACATTTTAAATTGAGGAGATGTGAGTTCTCCAACTTCTTCTTCTTTTTCAATATGGTGACTCTTCAGGGTCCATATGCTCCATATTAATTTGATTATTGGATTTTTACATTTCACTAAATAAGGCTATTGGAATTTTGATTGATATTGCATTGAATCTATAAATCACTTTAATTAGAATTTATGCAAAAATATTTAGTCTTCCAATCCATGCACACGAAAGCTACTTTCACTTATTTAGGTCTTCTTTTATTTCAATTAACAATGTTTTATACTTTTCTGTATATGTCATTTACATCTTTCGTTAAATTTATTCTTTGATATTTGATATTTTAGTTGTTAATGAAAATGGAATTTTAAAATTTATTTTCTCTTCAAATATTTCATTAGTTGTATATTGAAACACCACTGATATTTGCCTGCTGTTCTTGTACCCAACAATTGTGCTGAATTTGTATAGTAGCTCTAGTAGCTGTTGCATTTTTCTCTGGAGTTATACAGAGAGGATTATATCACCTACAAATAGGGAAAGTTTTGCTACTACCTTTCTAATTTGGATAACTTTCATTTCTTTTTCTTGATGAATTTCTCTGGCCAGATCTTCAAGTATATTATTGAGTAAAATTGGTGATACTGGGTATCCGTGTTTTTCCCTGATTTTCAAGGTAATGTCTTTCATCATTGATTATCATGGTAGCTGTAGGTTTTGCACATGTGACCTATATCATGTTGAGGAAGTTTCCTTATATTGTTAGTTTTGTAATGCTTTTTATCATGAAATTGTACAGGAATTGTCAAATTCCTTTCTGGCATCACTTATGTTGATCATGTGATTGTTGTCCTTTGTTCTATGAATGTAGTCTATTACATTAATTGATTTTCTTATATTGAAACTTCCTTACATCTTTGGGATAAATGCCTCATGATCATGGTGTGAAATTTTATATTGTGCTATTGGGTTCATTTTGCTAATATTTTGTTGAAGATATTTGCATCTATATTTATAAGGGCTATTGGTCTGTAATTTTCTATTCATATGATATCTTTTCCTGGCTATGGTATTTGGGTGGTGTTGGTCTCAATAAATGAGCTATTGAGTGCACCTTTCTCTAAATATTTTGGAAAGTTTCATCAGGACTGGTGTTAAATATTCTGGGAATGTTTATGAACATTCTCCAGTAATGTCATGCAGATGTGGTTTTGTTTTTTGACAGGTTTTTGATTACAGAATCATTCTTTTTTCTTGTTATTGGTCTGATGAAATTCTCTATTTCTTCTTGAGTCTTTTAAAGAGGTTTTTTTTTTTTTTTTTTTTT
>JAQZBX010068607.1:0-15742 GCA_029593785.1 Cabassous unicinctus | reverse complement strand
ATACACAAGGAGAGGAGTTGCCATGTTATAGGAGGCAGAGATGTAAGTCAAGGAACCCAAATATTGTGGCCAGCCAGCACCAGAATGCTACAGAATTTGGGGAGAAAGTATTGCTTTGCTGACACCTTGTTTTGGACCTCTAGCCTTCCAAACCATGAGCCAATAAATTCCTATTGTTAAGCCAACCCATTGTGTGGTATCTGTCATAGCAGACTGGCAAATTGAGACAACCAAGGAAGGGCTAGTCAAGAATAATGGTGAAGTGCCTTTTTCTTTACAGAAAATATGACTTCCTTTCTTGAAAATTGATTTTTAAATTTACAGTTAGGTCTAGAAAAAAGTGTCCTTTTTAAAATTTAATTTCTTTTTTCATTTTTAAAACTTTTTATTTTGAAATAGTTTTAAATTTACAGGACAGTTGCAAAAATAATACAAAACCCATACAGAGAACTCCAACATGCCCCACACTTAGATACCCAGACCCACCAACTTTTAGGGTCTCTCAACATAATAGTAAAAGTATTTATAATTTCCCTGAACTCTTCTAATTTTACAGTTTTGTGATCAGCCTCCAAAAAATTGTGTTCATCTTTGTGCTGAATCCGTTAAAATCTGTTTGGCGTTTACATCTAAATGCTTCAATATATACTAATTGTTCATTGAATTCCCTTTTATTATCAAGTTGCACATCCTTGTCATTGTTGTAGTAGAATTGTTCCTCACATAGAGAGCCAAATCCCATCAGATGGAACTGAGTATGAAAGTTAGAATCATCTTGTACTAACTGCAACAGATTGTCCTCTGAATATTTACCTCAGTCTCTATCATTGAAGTGCTCTTGCATTTAGTGAGCTGCTTTTATTTGGAAGCTTTTATAGTAAGGGTAACTGGCTCTTTGAACTGTCTTCAAAATATTTCCTCCCTCCTCTTTCACGCTGAAGAGCAGGTTCATCACCATAGGACTGTAACAACTGTGCTCGGCTTATAACCTTCCCGGACTCACAGTCTTCAGGTGGACATACAGACTCCTCATTTGAATGGGTGTCCATTGTCTTTGATTCCATGTTGTCCCCTTTGGAATCTTGTGAGGGTCTTAAGTTTTCCCCTGCTGTGATCTAGAGAGGACTATCTTTTTGAATTATATCTGTTCCCTGAAGGAAAGGTTCATATGTACAAATACTTGAATCACTTTTGTGGCAGGAACTCTTATCAGGATCTGAGGGAACTGCAGCAGAACATGGTGGTGTTTGAGGTGAATTATCCACATTTAAAATTCTAAGTCTTTCAGTGAACACTGCCATTCTACTGCCTCTGACTGAAGAGCTGTGACATAATCATAAATGAATGTATCTGAAATCTCATCACTTAAAGGACTGTTGCCCAGTGATCTGGTCAAGGTTAACGGATCCTTGGAATTATTGGTGTTAGAGGCACTTTTCTGATGAGTCTCACACAACCCAGAGTCTGGCCCAGAAATGAGAGATTTTTCAAAATGATCTTCCTGATTCCCACATTTCCATGGAATCCTCTGAAAGGTGACATTTTTCTCAAGACTCTCTACTGACTTAATATTACCCACTGTTGCCCCTGAGTTTTCTTCCTCCAGTGACTCCCTGGCCCTACAACTCTCTTCACCCTGTGCCTCTTCATCACTCACATTCCTTGCATCCTCTGAACTTAGAGTAAATAAAGACCCTTCATCAGAATCATAATTGGCACCCAACTCAGACTGAGTGTCAGAAGGATCACAGTTCTGCATTGGTGCCTTGTTAACAGAAGTGATGTCGCTGTCACTGCTCCATCTTGGAGGAAAGACCGATGGATCTGTACCTCCTGGGTCACTGTGTGTGATCGCACTGTAGCAGGCTGAAAGATCTTCCTCGACACTGGCCACCTGGAAACTTTGCAGCTGTGCATGCAGGGAATTCATGTAAGTGCTCCCTTGCCTTTCCTTAGAAAATTCCACCCATGAGCCTACAGTTTCTGAAGGCTCAGTAACCCATCCTTCCTCAGTGTTTCCAGTGCTCTGTGATTTTGTATGTGTTTGCATTCTAGAGAGAAAAGCTGTCATTTTTCTTGAGAGTGATGGGTCTAATCCATTAGAATCATCATGGAGTGAACCAGAGCTAGTTTGCAATCTGCCAGCTACTGAAGAGATGCCTATTGGAGGCTCACTGAGAGAATTTTCCTGGGCAACAGTTTCATAATTTAATTTTGTGAGAATATCATTCCTATAGATGTGATCCTGTGCTGCTGAAATTAGTTCATTATTCTCAGCATTTGGATGTCCGTGGAGAATGAAACAGGCTGCACGGTCATTTGGAAGCACGGGATCAGTTTTATTTCCTGCCCCAGTGTCGGTCCCATGTTGTTCTGTGCTCTGCCGGCTGCCAGGCTTTCTGCTTGTTCCAAGAGTTCTATCATGAATGACAGCAGCGTATGGGCTTGGCTCTATCACCGAGAACGAGTCTTGGTTCTGACAGAGGTTTGGATCATGCAAAGCTTGCTGCAGGTGCATCGCTGGGTGCTGTTTGTTCCCAGCAGCTTCGATTTCGTCATAGACGCCCTCATTTGAATATGCTTTTCCTGAGCCAGGGCTTTTGTCCTGATGCCTTTGTTGCCACAGTCTGTCAATGTAAGGCCTGGTGAAAGCCCCCAGGAAGAAAGCCACGAGGAACGTGATGAACACCGACAGGCAGACGGCCAAGGCTAGGTCCTGGGAAGTGTCCTCCTCACTGCTGGCCTTTTGAATATCCTGGGCACTTCTAACCCATCTTGGCAGCCGGCTTGGCTTCTCACTGCTAGTAGAGCTGACAGCTTCCTTCTTCCCCCTCTCTGCTTTGCTTGTTAGGAGTTTTTTCATATGACTCAGATTAATGTGTGGAAGGTGGGTCTCCCTGGAAATTCTGCCTTTGGGAGTCCACCAGTATGCTTCCTCAGTTTCTGAAAGTCGGGGATTAAAAAAAACACAATAAGCAGACATTGAAATAAGACTCCAGTGGTTTTCAAAGCTCCTGTGAGTCCTTTTCAGACCTTATCTAGCTATATTTTATAGTGCATATTACATGAAACAGCTTACAAGAAAGCTTTGTAAGAAACAGCTTTAAAACATTTTGCTTTCTGTCTAAGGCCAACCATATGTATATGGTTCTATGCACATTAACAAATGACTATCAGGCTTAAGTTAGCTGCTCATAGGCCCAGAAGGCTACATTTCTTAGGCTTCCTGCCTGACAGCTACTCAAGGGGAGGTAGAAGCCAGACCAGAGGAGGGACAGCCATCTCGCCTCTCCTTGCTCCACACCCTCATCCTCTTCACATTTCTGAGAACATTCCATTAGCACCCTGTAAGATCTGCCTTGGCGCTACCCATATTTGCAGGTTCATCTCCACACTGTTCCCCAGTGTCGGCAAATAGCAAGAATATTCAGGTTTCTGTACTTGTTCCTGATATTCTGCTCTCCACACTCAGAATGCCAGTTGTGGCATTTACAAAAGAATGAAACAAGTGTGGCTGACAATATCAAAAGACTTCTCTTCGATCTTCATGGATTTCTTCTAAGCATGGCCATGTTTCTACTTTAATGGCAGTCCTAAATAGAACAAAGTCCAGCTCTCATTAAAAAAAATCCTGACTTTTTCCAGTTAGGAGTTTGAGATTAAGCCAAGATAGTTAACAGTGAGCAAAAATTCCAGAATGTTCAACCCCAGCAACATACTCTAGGAATTTGGGAGAGTGGCAGAGAACAAATCAAAGAAAATATGCTTTAAAAATATGTATGTTTTGTGTATGTACAGGATCACACTTTCAGAGTGCTAGCAAGCTTTTAAAATGATGTTACAAATTTTAAAAGTACATTCTTTGACCAATTTTTTGTGAAGAATTAGGATAAAATTATGACATTTTTGAGCTTTAGAGCAAAATTTTCTCCTAGTAAACGTTCTATTCTTGACCAAATCTCATTGTTTTTGAGCAATTTGGACTATGTATTTTGACCACATACAGGAAATCATTCATGAACTGAAGAAAACAGTTAGTCACCAACAATTATTCTGTGATGCAGCCCAAGACTGACTGCAGCCACAGGTCAGCACTCTTGCTTTCAGGGGGATTATCATTGTTTTGAGACTAAATTTTTCAGTTCAAATGGAATCATTTCAGAGAAAGAAGAGGTACTACTGACTTACCTATAGACTTGTTGCAAATTACATTCCACTTTTTCCTCCAGGATTCAGAAATGAAATCTTGGAAGCCTGCTATGCTATAGTCACACTGCCATTGGTTATCAGCCAAGTCAACCTCCAGCTGGGGAAGTTCTAGAGCAATTACCATCATTGGTAGGATGGTGGTCAGAGCATTGTTGCTGAGGTCTACAACCTGATTGAGAAGAAACAAAGTTAGGTGGAGCCCATCACTAAGGAAATTTAGAGAAAAAATAATCGAGTTAGAGTAAGGTATTGTTAATGTCTCTTTGGAGGCATTATGAATCTGGCAATGAACTTGAGAGTCAGAGAATATGGGATTTAAATCCCTGTTCTGCCTCTAACAACTCTGTGAGCCTCAGCAAATTGTTGAATCTCTATGGATCTACCTTCCAGAGATATAAGGATTAAACGTATGTGAAAGCTCTGAGAATGGTGATTCTACTGGCTGACCAATCATTTTTCCTTCCTTCTTTCCAATGAGTTGTAATTTGTACTGTTATATACAACTTAGACTACTAGGTGTTATCAAAGTCTAGAATTTCTAGAGGCACTGTGATCTTGAAATTGGCAAAAATACTGAATGACAGGTAAGGACACAAAACACGGAAGAATTGTAGTTGACCAGAAATGCAAAGAGAGCTCTTTTGCATCAAATATTATCTCAAGATGAGTACATTTTCTGCATCCTTGGCTGCTCAGTTCATGCAAGGTGATGAATTATTCTAGTCTAATCTGAAATGAAGGCAAAACTGGGGAACAAAAAAGTATTTAGTCACCTTAGAACTACAAAGCAGGACATTTTGTAAGTTGGACTTGGCTCTGGCATGATATGGCTGGGAAAGCACAGTTATGTGTAGCTCTACCTACCATTTGCAGAGCATGGCCATGTGCTAGGCACTCTCGTGGGTGCTTTTCATACATTATCTCTATTCCTCCCAGCAACTCCCTCATTTTGTCCTTTTAATGGAGGAGGAAATTGTGTTAGACCACACTGGTTTTCCCACATAGCCCCTGGCATGGGGGCCTGGTACACAGTTAATCCTAGTGAAAGGAATGAATGAGTGAAATGGTAGAATTGAGATCTGATCTGATGCCATAGCTGTGTGCTTTCCACTACACAACAACCCTTCTGGAGTTGGCACCTCTACCTAATTGGGGTGAAGTGTTGGGAAGAGCAGGTCTGAGTATGAGGCTCCAGATAGGTCATGGGGTTAGGGTTGGGGGAGCATTATTAGGAGAAAAGAAAATCATAAGAAAGCACCTTCAAGCCTTGCTTGAAAAAAAGGAAGAAAGCTATGAATCAAAGCCAGAGATGCTGAATGTTATGAAGGCCAATCACTTTAAAACACCAGAAAAAAATTCAGCATTAGTAGTGTGGTTATATAAATTCCTAAGAAGAGTTAGTTCAAAGAAACAATCAAACTATGCCATAAATAAGACCATTACATGTAGAATCAGAATTTGCCCTGAATTTAGGTAGTTAGGGTGACCTTTCCAGTACTTAGTAACCACACCAGAAAGCAGTCTTGACTGTCAAAGGAAGGTTGCCAAAATTAGGACACAGGAGACTGTGGAATGGGAAGGAAAAACCTTTGCTTTGGCCTTGCCTTGTCTAGGACCAATTGTTTTCTTATGCACTCCTTCTCAATAACAGATTTAAGTATTTTAATGCTTTTCAGGTAATTTTCTTTTTAGTGCATGTCTGCATTTTTTTTTGTCCTAGTATCTTATTATATTACAAATGGAGGACAGCAAATTAATAAAATGATTCAGGAGAAATGATTTCTGAGAAAAGATTAAAACAGAATAGTAAAAATTGGCTAAAGAAATAGCTATCCACCAGCAGTTGAAGAGACAGTATGTTACAGAAAGATTGGGAGAATCATACAATGTTGCTACACAAGTCAGTGAATCTAAGAAGAACAGATAAGATTAAGAAATGCCAATTTGAAATGTCAATGGAACTTATTTCATTCTTTCTAAACAGGGTGATGAATTTAGGCTTTGAAAAATCCATCTGGTTTCTGGAAACATTCCCACATGGGAAGATATATTGAGTAGTTCAAGTAGTAAATACATCTCCTAAAAGGAAAAGAACATCCATTTGGATATTCAGCTTTCTGGTACCAAATATGTTCAATATGTTCCAAAACCAGTATTTAGAGATATTGCTGAACATGTGGAAGGGATAACAGAGAAGGAAAATGGTGTGATTCTAGGCAGCTCAAGTGAATTAAGAATTACAGCTGTATTTAAAATACCCTTGGGGTTGATTATTAGTTTGCCTAAGGCATCTATGCCTGGTGAGCAGCAAATTTATAAACCACAATAAAAATACATAGTAGATTAATCACAAAGGATTGTGGGAAGATGGTAGAATAGTAAACTCTAGGAATCAGTCCTTCCACCAAAACAACTATTGAACTGGCAGGAATTGTCTGAATCAACTATTTTGAAACTCCAGAGTCTAGTGGAACACTGTGCAGCATCCTAGGAAGAACCGGAGGAAGACACTGGTAGAATGGGGTATATACTGGTAAATTTTACCCTTCCTGCAATGACCACCATTCACATCCCCCAGCCTCAAGGCAGGCTGCGGTGGGACCTGTAGCTCAGGCTTCTGGGGCAGCTTGCTGGTGCTAGTGTGGAAAATAAAGACCTAGTCCTCCAAACTCCAGAGGTGTGAGGTTTGATCACTGATCCCTGCTTTTTATTAGGTTCTCTGGATACTGAGGGCAGGTTCTGAGGGCTGCCGTTGTTCCAGCCTCCCTTAGGCAAAAGCAGCAGAGGAATCTTAAAAGCATACACACTTATAATCATTATGCAATATACTAAATAAGGTTCCCAGGCAATTTGACAACCTATTTTGGGTGAATTGGGGGACTTTCTCAAATGCTCTAATACCTACTATGTTGGACCAACTCTAAGATGGCCCCTAGTGATCCCTGCCTTCTGGTATTCATGCCTTTCTCTAATCTCCTCCCCTTGAGTGTGGGCAGGATCTTTGACTCGCCTCTAACCAATAGAATATGGCAAACATGATGGGATGTCACTTTCATGATTACATTACATAGGATTGTAATTACTCTTCTTTCTGAAAGACTCTCTCCTTTGCTGACTTTGAAGTAGCAGCCATGTTGTGAGCTGCCCTTTGGGGAGTCTCACATGGCACAGAAGTGAAGGCAGCCTCTGTTGGACAGCCAGTACGGAACTGAGCCCTCAGTCCAACAGCTCACAGGAACTGAATCCTGCCAATGACTATGTGAGCTTGGAAGCAGAACCTTCTCCAGTCAGGCCTTCAAGTGAGACTGCTACCGTGGCCAACACTTTGATTGTAGTCTCTTGAAAGATCCTGAATCAGAGGACCCTGCTAAGCCTTGCTTGGATTCCTGACCTTCAGATTTGTGAAATAACAAATGTGTGGGGTTTTAAGCTGCTGATTTTGTTGTAATTTGTTATGCAGCAACAGATAACTAGTACACCTATCCATGATCATCATGCACTCATTCATTCCTTTGTTTATTCTGCATGTGTTTTTCAATATGAATTATGTGCTAGGCATATGCTAAGTACAAGAAAACAAAACAGAAATGATGTGTGTCCTCAAAGAATTTATAGTCTAGTAGAAGGGCTATGGAGATAAAGGTATTAACAAATAACCATACCTAAAACTAAATAATTTCAAGTGGATAAGTTCAATAAGGAAAAAGTATAGCAGGTTGTTGTCCGTGTGAGTAAAAGGGGCACCAATTCAATCCTTGGGGAAGTGACATTAAGCAAAATCTGGATTAATGAGTTAGTTCTTCCAGGCAAAAGGATCAGCAAGTGGGGAGGGCTTGAGGCAAAAATAGAGGCAGGACTGCAAAGGGAGAATGACATAAAATCATCTGGAGAGGCAGGTAGGGGCTGAGCCTTTATTGTGAAACCATAGAAGGATTTTAAACAAGAAGTGGCATAATTAGATTAGTATTTTAAAGGAGTAGTGTACTATGGCCATTTTAGAATTTCTAATTATGGTCCCTATTTATATAGGGCTTACTGTATTCCAAGTACTGTTCTAAGCACTTTAAGTATATTAAAACATTTAATTCTCATAAAACTCTATAAGGGAGGAACTAAGTTATCTCCATTTTACAGATGAGGAAACTGAGGCACAGAAAGATCTTGTAACTTGCCCAAGATTGTGTGGCTGAAAAGTGGCAAAGACTAGGTTTAACCCTAGGCAGCCTGGCTGCAGAGACTGTACACCTCACCACTCCTTCCCTAGACTCCCTTCCATAGTGATGGGACCTAGGGGAGCCATTCTGATTGAAAGAGGATGAGGAGGTGGGAGACTTGTCTTGAAGCTATGCTTGAGTAGCATTTATATAAAATTGGAAAAATATCAATTGTCTACATCAACGCTGTCTAATATAACAGCCATTGGCCATATGTGGTTATTGACCAACTGAAATATTGGGATGTGTAGAGAACACCAGATTTTAAAGCCTTAGTACATACACACACAAAGAATGTAAAATATCTCATTAATAATTTTTATACTGATAACATGTTGTAAAGTAATATTTTGGATACATTGGGTGAAATAAATATATTATTAAAATGAAATTCACTTGTTCCTTTTACTTTTTAATGTAGTTACTAGAACATTAAAAATTACATATGTAGCTCACATTATGTTTGTATTGAACACTGCTGGTCTTTATCAAAGAATGGGAGTGTGTGATGGAGGTTAGGGGGCAGAGAACTAAAGCCTCTCCCAAGTCACCTCTCAATTGCCACCACTAGAGGCCAACCTGGTATCTCTAAAAGAGCACTGAGGGGAAATTTTACAACATCCTCCCAAAGATAAAGCGGGTGGAGGAAAACTCTTGGAGGAGAAGGTACTGAAGCTGCCAAACCTAGAAGAGAGCTTTGGGGGATCCTCACCCTCAGAGCTTCAGAACAGCAGGGAGATGAAATACATGGTGCCCGAGAGACAGGCAGTATGGCTCCAAAATGTGGCATAGATTCCCTAAATGTGGGCCCAATATTTAGAACAGTGTTTTGTAATACTAAGTGCTATACAGTTTTGAGCTAATATCATTATCATTATTTTTTTTTTAAAGATTTATTTATTTTATTTTATTTATCCCCCCCCCTTGCTGCTTGTGCTGCTGTGTCCATTCGCTGCGTGTCTTCTCTGTGTCTGCTTATCTCCCCCTTGCTGTGAGGTCTTGCCGCATCAGCCCACAGCGCTGCGCCAGCCGGCCTGCCCTCACAAGGAGGCGCCGGAAATCGAACCCGGGGCCTCTCATATGGTAAACGGGTGCTCTAGCCATTGCGCCACACCCGCTTCCTGCCGTGAGGTTGCTGCATCAGCCCACCACACCGCTCAGGCCGGCGTGCCCTCACAAGGAGGCCTCAGGACGCGAACCCGGGCCTCCCATATGGTAAACGGGGGCTCTATCCACTGAGCCACACCCGCTTCCCCATTATCATTATTTTTATACCATGTCCAATTTGGGCATGGATGCAAAGGGGTCACTTACCTTCAGATGCCCAGGTAGTCCTGTGTTGTTTACATCTCAGCATTGGCCAGAGTGGTTCAGAGGCACCTCCCCAAGAGTTCTAGATGGCAAATAACCTCTGGGGCCTTTGATTGACCTTGCAGTTTAGGGAGGGAGCCTCAATAATAACTAAGATTTAATTTCTTGCCACCTTGTAACTGGAAATTTGGAGTTGGATTCAATTTGATTTGGAGAAATAATGTAGTAATTCTTGCAGCTGTTTGAGTAAAATTCATGCAAATTACTGTGGGCTTTGATTTTGAGGCAAGAAAGATACTTCAGATCTTAGAGAAGATCTTGAATTAATCTTATCTTTTTAAAATTAATAGCCAGTACAACTGAACGTGAAGAAACTCTTTGGTGGAAATATTTTTCTAATGTAATTTTTCATATTTTTGCATATTTAAAATATTATAAAAGTGATATTAGAACCTGTAAGTTTTTGAGGTCCTTGAAGGCTTCCGGGTGAATTCTGAATATCTTGTTGCTTCTTAAATAAAGATTCTCCAGTTGTAGGCAGTTATGAAAATCAGTCAAACCAACTTGCAACATCTCATTGAATGACAGATCCAAACTCTGTAATGACTTCAGTGTCCACAGTCCTGTTAAATTTAAAAAGCAACTTCAAATCTAAACTGGTGATATTCACTGCAGCACATTTTAAAATGGTAAAAAATTGGAGACAACCTAAATGGTCTTCAAAAGAGAAGTGGCTAAATAAATTATGATATATCAATACAATGAAATACTATGTAGTTGTAAAAGAGAGTGGTGTAGATCAACATGGATTGACTGAATGTATTTCCAAGGTATTAAGAATGAAAAGGTAAGTTGCAGAACAGTTTAATTCTAATGTTTTTGGACAAAGGAGCCATACACAAACACACACATATATTTTGAATGAACAGAGTAAAAGATCTGGAAATAGGAATAGTTTACTATTAAGCTAAACCATTAATAGTAGCTACATTTAGGAGTAGAATGGTTGAGAGAGGTAAGGTGGGGTTAGGGAGGAACTTTTGTTTTATTTTACATACTTTTGAATTCTTTCTTTCAAAGACATTTGTTTAACAGAGTAACATGTAATATTGGTATAAAAATAAAATTTTAAAAAGTACAAAAAGAGCATGTCCTACTTTTATAATAAAAGCATCAATTAAAAATTGAAGGAGGTGATAGTTAAACTGAATATGCTAATCTATGTTAGAGTAATAGAGGAAAAGTTGTTTTGATGCTTTATTTATATGAATGAATTCTTCCCACTTTAAAATTTTCTTATTCTATTTTACAGCTATATCCTTTCTTTTAGCAATGTGTTATTGTTGAGATTATGACTATTATCTAGGCATCTTTCTAAGGTAATAAGTTATAGCTAGATTTTGTTTTCTGGCTGAAAACTCCAAGTTTTTGGTCTCTGCCTTTGTATTTCACTGATTCCAAGGGGCCCATTTGGCACTGAAAATAAATAAAGGTTGAGAATGAGGTGCCAGTCATAGCAGCCTTCCAAATTTGATTTCCCATATGAGCCTTGAAAAGAAGTGCCTACATTTTTACATTTCCTTCTGCTCTATTCTGACACATAGACTGTGTCTTTAATCAACTCCTACATAACAGATAAGGTTGGCTCAATTCCAGAAGGGTTTATTCCTAGCCTACTATCTACAAGTTATTGTAAAGATTGATTATGCAGAGAGATGATGACTTAATTGAAACGGTTGCACCATCAAGGTTGTCATATGTTCACCTCAGTTGCAGACAATAAGCAAGAGACCACTGAGACAACAAATTAATCAAAACATTATTAGCAAGGCGCTTGGTACTGAGGCCAAGTATAGCGTAGAATATTGCCCTTAAAAAGTTTATGGTCTGGTTGAGGGATAAGACATCCATACAAGAAAACGTTTCTAGTTGTACAAAGTAGTGCATCACAGGCATCATTTGACTATAACTGTTGGCCTCTCCATCAGATGGCCAGTCCTCTTACGGCAGAATTCACATTTCTGAACTCCTGCAATGCCTGGTATATAGTACACATTCAGTGGGCCAGAGGTCACAGTATTTGTCCTGCACAAGATTCAAAAATTATTGAGCCAACATTAAAGAAACATTACAAAAATTTGAATTTTCTTAGAAAATTGGAAGTTCCAACTGGCACAAGAAACATTTAGCTGGAGCTGAATGAGGGCTGCCTGTTTTAGATGTGGCATGTACTTAGAGGAGAATGTTATTTCTTTGTAGTCACATCTTCATCAAAAATAGGAGAGATTTAAAAAAAAAAAAAGTCTGCAGATTTTAAGAAAAAAATGAGACAGAACCAAGGATGAGATTCAGCTGGCATATCCTAGAAAGGTCATTTCAGGTGTTAAAATATTGAAATACTTCCATATTGGCTCATAAATAGCTATTCCTAGACCACTGTGTCCCCCATTCCCACTCCCACTGCCACACACAGCCAGCAAGACTTGTACTCCAGCACTACAGCCAAGAGGCATCCAACTGGGAACCCAGGCTGAAGACCAGTTGTTAAATATTTTTAATATAGCCCCTGGAAAGAATATGCTTCTTTGTGAAGAATATTTCTACTCATTTTTTAAAAGATTTATTATTTATTTATGTATTTCTTCCCACCCCCTCTGTATTAGTTAGCCAAAGGGGTGCTAATGTGAAACACCAAAAATGGGTTGGTCTTTATAAAGGGTATTTATTTGGGGTAGAAGTCTACAGATACCAGGCCATAAAGCATTAAGTTTCTTCTCTCACCACAGTTCATTGCCACGTGTTAGAGCAAGACAGCTGCCGGCGTTTGCCAGGGTTCAGGCTTCTGGGGTTCCTCTCTTCCCGGGGCTGCGTTTCTCTCCGGGCTTAGCTCCTGGTTCCTCCACAAGGTCAGCTGTAGACGATCAGGCAAATGGCTTGCTTCTCTTCTCCTGGAGCCTTCTTTCCAACATCAAAACTGCTTCTTAAAAGACTGCTGCTACTCTGTTCTCTGCCTTGCCTTTTATATTCGATTCCCCACCCACCAGGGGGTGGGGCTCAACACCCTACTGACTGACATGGCCCAGTCAACGCCCTAATCATAATTCAATCATGCCCAGATTAACAGATCAGATTACAGGCATGATCCAATTATATTTTTGGAATTCATAATTACATTAAATTCCCCAACGGTTACACCCTCATTGTTTGCACTTGCTGTGTCTGTTCGTCTTCCTTGTTTCTTTAGGAGGCACTGAGAATTGAACCCAGGGCCTCCGATGTGGGAGGGAGGCGCCTAATCACTTGAGACATCTCTGTTCCTGCTTTGTTGTGTCTCTCATTATTGCATCATCTTGTTGCGTCAGCTTGCTGTGCCTGCCCGTCACACCAGCTCACTGTTTTCCTTAGAAAGCACCAGGAACTGAACCAGAGACCACCCATGTGGTAGGCGGGAGCTCAGTCGCTTGAGCCATATCCGCTTGCATCTGTTCATTTTTTTTAATTGAAAGATTTATTTATTTACTTTTATCCATTTTTAACCCCCCTTTCCCCCGTTTTTGCTGTTTTTGTGTCCATTTGCTGGGCAATTCTCTGTGTCTGTTTCCTGCCCTCTCTTCTCATCCTTCTCCTGTCTTCACTGGGATTTGATCCTTGGAACTTCCGATGTGGGAGAGAGGCATCTTACTACCTGCGCCACCTTAGTTCCTGGTTTTTTGGCATGTCTTGTCTTGGCTCTCCCTTGTGTCAGTCTCCTGTTACATCATCATCTTGCTGCATGGCTCAGAGGGGCTTAACGGCACACCCACACATGGGGCCTGGCGGTGCACCCGCCTGCAGGGCCTGGGGGGCTCACCCGTTCGTGGGGCCTGGTGGCGCACCCACACATAGGGCCTGACAGTGCATTCACTTACAGGGCCTGGTGGCCTGCGCGCCTTCTATATTTTTCTTTTTTTAATTTTTACTGGGAGGTCCCGGAGATCGAACCCAGGTCCCTCCATATGGGAGACAGACGTCCAACCATTTGAGCCACATCCGCCCCCCTGCTATATCTCTTAAGGTTGACCAAAGATACCTAGAGTTACAGTCATTTCCCATACAGGATGGTCATATAATAAATCAGGCTTGGTTTATCACCAGCATTCTAAAAACCAGAACTAGGGAAAAAACTAGGTCTGGGACACATGCATGGTTTCTAATATAGCGACTGTTTAGCCTACCCTGATTATCACAAAATCAGGACAGAGAGAATATTCACATCTCCATTTTAAAAAGCAAATGATATGGGTCTCTGAAAAAAACTGCTTCATAAGACACCAATATGAAAGAAGATATGGTTTCCTTATATTTTCATGATACCTGACTTGCTTATATAGGGATATGAACTTATGGTCACAGTTATGAGACCTATTTAATTACGCACTCTTTATACTCTAAGCATTTTACAAATTTCTCTTTATAATCTTCACATAGCCCTGTGAGGTTAGTCCCATTTCGCAAACGACAAAACCTAGCCTCAGAGAAATTAAGAAGCTGCCTAATGTCATGGTAGGTAGGGCTGGAATTGAAAATCCAGCTCTCTTAACCATTATCCTTTATCGAAGGAAGAAAGGAAGGAAGGGAGGGAAGGAGGGAGGGAGGGAAAGACATGAGCAGGACCTTGAAAGATAACTTCAACTTAGAATGGGAAAAAAATAGGCTTTGGGAAGACTCTCTGGGAAAGAGAATGGTAGACCATAGAATACATAATGAAATTGCCAAATATATTGGGGTGATGGTGGAGATGATCCTACTTGCATTATAGAATTATTAGGGTACTGGAATGGCACTTGAGACATATATTAGAAACCCCAAAGCAACCTTGATTCCAGCTCTTTCCAGACTTTTGATGTGAATCAGAGAACATCACTTAAGGTCTCCATGCCTCAGATTCCACATTTAAAAATTGTTTCACACAACTGGAATTGAGATCTGTCTTTGATTACTATGATCTTCAAATATTTTGAGCTTAATGGAAATCAGGTTATGATAGCCTGGATTGTTTTTCAGGAAATAATTACTTGCTGAGGAAGTCATGGACAAATGCTCAGCAGCCATCTCCCAGTCCTCACCTGTCCCTGGCCTCCTCTTCTACTGTGCGATGTTTCAGTCTGTTTCCATTCCACAGCCTGGGAGAGATGATACATCTAATGAAAAGGTCGGGCAAGACCTTAAACCCCAGAAACTGGGAACAAGCAGCCCCAAGTGCTAACCAAGACAGAAATTCTTAGTGGCAGGGCCTCCTCCCCCCAGGGTGGACCTATACCATACTCAAATCGCACAGGTCTGTCTATCTTCTCCAATGCAAAGTGGGGCGTGTGGAGCTGCCATCTACTGACCCCAATCCGAGCAGTTTTGGCCACCCAGGAGACCAACCATGGTGGATCTCCTCCCCTGCCCTTTTGGGCCCTTTGTGCTGTATAAGTAATAAAGTGGTCATTTGCTGTAAGTTACTGTTGTGCTTTAGCCTGTGTTTCATGATGTATTCTGGAGCAACTTGTTCCACACCATTCCACTGTAGGCAGAGTATACTTCCCCAGTCCATTGAGTTGTGCTTGGCCATGTAGCTTGATTTGGACAATGGGATGTTATTAGAGATGACATGAGCAAAGATTTGAAATGTGCTTGTGTTATAGGGTTTGTTTTCTTGTCTTCTGCCACTGTAATGAAAAGGATATGCCCTGATTAGCCTGCTGGTCCAAAGACAATGAGAGACACGTAGATCAGACTGGGACAAAACATATAGTTCAGAGTCAAGTCTGGATGTTCCCAATCTAAATCAGCTAATTTCTAATGAACCAACAGACAAGAAAGTGAGAATGTGATTATTGATTTAAGCATCTGAGTTTTGAGGTTATGTAGTATTAGTGGGCAATAGATTGACACACGGGTATTATTTAAGTCCAACATATCAGCATTGAATGATTTTCCTCTTTTCTTATTTCTATATCATTACATTTTCAAAGAGAAATATA
>JAQZBX010068606.1:0-15720 GCA_029593785.1 Cabassous unicinctus | reverse complement strand
TTTTTTTTTTTTTTAGGAGGCACAGGAACCAAACCTGGGACATCCCATGTGGGAAGGAGGCCACATCCGCTCCCCATATCCAAACTTTTTTGGATTTTCCTATCGCCAATGTTTTGAAATTTTTGTTAATATGCCTTCTTTTCAGGCATTTTTCATTTAAATTTGAAAACTGGAATATTTTCTTGTGGTATTTCTTTGAATATCCCCTTTCTTCCAATTTTTCCCCCCTAGTTTCTATTTCTGGGACACTGGTTCATTGACTGTTAGATCAGTTAAATGGATCAATTCTCACCTTTTTTTTCTCTCCTATTTTCCTTGCTTCTGCATTTTCCTTAGGGCAGCACAGAATAATAATTAAAGCATATGGACCCTGAGCCCAGATTATCTGGGTTCAAATACTATTCTGTTATTATCTAGCTTGTGACCCTTGGTACCGTGGTCAAGTTTTTAAAAACTTTTTTGGTTTTCCATTTCCTAATATTAAAATGGGAATAATAATAATACCCACTTAATTGCATTGTTGTAAGGATTAAATGTAAAGCACTTAGCACAGACTTGGCATAGAAAGTATTGTGTTAGCAATTATTTTTACTATTACTTCCTAGGGGATTTTCTCATATCTTCTAAAGTTTGTACCGAAATTTTTTTTTATTGCTGTTATATCATTTTTTAAGTTCCCAGAGCTCGCTTTTAAGCTCTGAATGATCCTACCTCTTTCTTATTCCTTGGCATGCTACTCTTAGTTTTATGTATGAAATATCTTCTCTTACCTATCTCTCTGACGTAGTCTTTTGTATAATTTTTCTTTTGCATTATAACTGTTTCCTCTAATTTCCTTTTGCTACTGATTTATTTATTTTCAGTATTTTTCTCCACATCCCCTTCACTCTTCAATTCATTCATATTTGGTTTCTACCCGTGCCTAAATTGCTGCTGCAGAGGTCATCAATGTCTTCTGTGTTCATCTTTTTTTCTGGCATCTGTGGCACTCATTTCTTAGATTTCTCAATCTCTTTGTCCTTTCCTTCTGAATTTTTTTTTTTTTTTGGTCTTCCCATCCATCCATATAGGCTGGTACTCCCCAGAGTTCTGTATTCCTCCCTGAACTTTTTGTATTCTACATATTCTCCCTGGGCAATAAAATCATTTCTATGCTAATGTCTTTGGTTGGCTTTCCAAAGTTCAGAGGATAAAGAGTAAGTAGAATGAAGGGGAAAACCAGAATTGTTTCAATAGATTCAGAAAAGGAATTTAACAATCTAGCACGCTTTCCTGATAAACACACTCAGAAAACTAGGAAAAGAGAACTTTCTCATCATGATAAAGGCCCTTTATGAAAAACCCATAGCTAACATCATACTCACTGGTAAAAGACAAAGGTTCTCCCCTAAGATCAGGAACAGGTCTGGAAGTTCACTTTCACCATTGGTATTCAATACAGTACTAGGAATTCTAGCCAGAGCAATTAGGTAAGAAAAAGAAATAAAAGGTATCCAAATTGGAAAGAAAGAAGTAAAAGTTCTTGATATAATCTTATATATAGAATATTTGAAGGAATACACAAGAGCTAATAAATGAGTTCAGCAAAGTGGCACGGTACCAGAACAATACATAAAAATCCATTATGTTCCTTCCTATACACTAGCAACGAACAATTGGAAGAGGAAATTAAGAAAACAATTCCATTAACAGTAGCATCTATAAGAATAAAATACCTAGGAATAATTTTAACCAAGGATATAAAAGACTGAAAACACTGCTAACAATACTGCTAAAAGACATTAAAGAAGATCTAAATAAATGGCAAGATATCCCATGTTCATGGACTAGAAGAGTTAATATAAAGATGCCAATATGACCCAAAGCTACCTACAGATTCAAAGCAATTCCTATCAAAATTCTAACAGCCTTATTTGTATAGCAATGTTTATAGCAACATTATTCACAATAGAAAAGACCCAAGTGCACATCAACAGATGAATGGATAAACAAAATGTGGCATATACATACAATGGAATATTATTCAGCCGTAAAAAGGAATGAAGTTCTGATGGATGCTGCAACATGGATGAACCTAGAAGACATCGTGTTGATTGAAATAAGCCAGACACAAAAACACAAATATTGGATGATCTTTCTGATATGAAATATCTAGAAGAAGCAAATTTATAGAGACACATGGCGGTTTACAGGTTACCAGGGTTAAGGGTGGAAAGAGAGTTATCTTAATGGATAAGTAGATTCTATTTGAGTGATGAAAAAGGAGGGGTAATGGATGTTGGTGATGGTAGCACAATATTGCAAATATAATTACTACTAAGGAATTGTACACTTTAATGTGCTTAAAAGGGAAATTTTGTGCTTTATGTTGATTACCATAATAAAAAATTTAAAAATAACAAAAAAAAAAAACCCAGCAGCCTTTTTTGCAGAAATGGAAAAATCAACCCTTAAATTCATATGGAATTGCAAAGGGCCAAACAATTTTAAAAAGAACTCAGCTGGAAGACTCACAGATCTTGATTTCAAATTGTACTACTACAGTGCTACAGTAATAAAAACATTATGGTACTAGCAGACAGACAGACAAATAGACCAATGGAACAGAAATGAAAGTGCAGAAATAGACTCATACATCTATGGCCAATTGATTTTCGACAAGTGTGGTAAGTACAAGCAATGGAGAAAGAATAGTCTCTTCAACAAATTGTGTTGGGAAAACGAGCAAAAGAATGACGTTAGACCTCTACTTTACATCATATACAAAAATCAACTCAAAATTGACCAAGGACCTAAATATAAAAGCTAAAACTAAAATAGTCTTAGAAGATAACAAGGGTTAAATCTTCATGACCTGGGATTTGGCAGTGGATTCTCAGATATGACACCAAAGGCAAGTAACAAAAGAAACAAGATAAACTTGACTCCATCAGAACAAAAAAGATTTGCATATAAAGGAAATAATCAAGAAAGGGAAAAGACAATCTACAAAATGGGAGAAAATATTTGTAAACCATATATTGGATAAGTGCTTAATATCCAGGATATATTAAGAACTTTTACAATGCAAACCAAGAAGACAAACAATCCAGTAAAAAATGGGCAAAGGACTTGAATAGACATTTCTTCCAAGAAAATATACAAATGGCCAATAAACAGATGAAATAATGCTGAACATCGTTAAGCCATTAGGGAAATGCAAATCAAAACCACAATGACTTTACACTTATAAGGATGGCTACTAGTGTTGGAAAATAATATGTTGGAGAGGATGTAGAAAATTGGAACTCTGGTGGATTGTTGGTGGGAAGGTAAAATGGTGCAGCCACTGTGGAAAGTAACATGGTGGTTTCTCAAAAAGTAAATATATATATGTAGGGGGCGGATGTGGCTCAAATGGTTGGGCATCCGTTTCCCACATGGAGGGACTTGGGTTCAATCCCCGGGACCTCCCAGTAAAAATAAAGAAAAATATAGGTGTGCGGGTGTGCCGTCTGTCCCCACGAGTGGGTGAGCCCCCAGGCCCCGCCGAACCATGCAGCAAGATGATGACATAACAGGAGAGAGACGCAGTGGAGAGCCAAGACAAGAGTGCTGAAAAACCAGGAACTGAGGTGACGCAGGTGGCAGAACGCATCTCTCCCACATCGGAGGTTCCCAGGATTGAATCCTGGTGAAGACAGGAGGAGAAGGATGAGAGAAGAGGGCAGGAAACAGACAGAGAATTGCCCAGCAAATGGTCACAGAAACAGCACAAACTGGGGTGGGGTGGGTGGTGGGGCTAAATGGATAAAAATTAATAAATTAATCAATCTTAAAAAAAAAAAAAAAAAAAAAAAAAAAAAAAAAAAAAAAGTTAAATATAGAATTACCATATGACCTGGCAATTCCACTTATAGGTACAAATCCAAATAAAGTGACAACAGGGTCTCAAACATATACTTGAACACCAATATCTATGACAGCATTATTCACAAGAGCCAAAAGGTAGCGACAACCCAAACATCCATTAATAGATGGACAAACAGAATGTGGTACATACATACAATGGAATATTATTTGGCCATAAGAAAGAATGAAGTTCAGAGACATGCTGCAATATGGAAGAATCTTAAAAACACACTCAGTGAAATAAGCAAGACTCATAATGACAAATATTGTATGATATCATTTAAAAGAGATGACTAGAAATTATAAACTTGCAGAGACAGAAAGTAGATTAGTGGTTACCAGGGGATGGTGGGGGGAGAGGGGAAGGAGGAGTTTTAGGGAGGGGGCAGAAAGACTAAGGACTTTTTATCTCCTGGAACCTCTGACCTCACTGGCCCATTCTGTTCCTTTCTGGTCTTGGCTCTCTGCAGTCTAATCTTTCATTTTACTAAATGTGTCTTCTCATTCTCACCTGAGGTTTCTACACTTGTTTCCTCTACCAGGCCCAGTATCCTTCCCCGCAACAAACTGTAGTAAATTAACATAAAATAGGGTTTCTTCACACAGCATTGGCGACCACCCCTGACACATGCTCATATAAAACAAAGCCAATTAACTAGGTTCACGCCCCCAAGAAAGTCAAATTTGAACTCCCCAATCCCCACTCTTCCTAGACCAACAGCTATAGCTCCACTCATATAACACCATAAAGGCTTAGCCCCCAGGTCCACTGCAACATTTTGATCTTCACTTACTTGGTTGATGTGTTTCCCCACATGACCTGGATCTGTTCTAGGACCTGTTAGCACTAATAAACTTTCCTTTAACAAAGCTCTGGTGTCACTTGTCCTTGCTTGCACCTATTTCTATAAAGAGCCTTACTTCTTACAATATACCACTGCTATTCATTTTTCAGAACTACTTTCTCAGAGAAACCTTCTCTGACCACTCTTATCTTTCACAGCAATTATCACAATTTATTAATATTTACTCTGGATACTGAGCTCAAAGAAGACAGGGACGATATCTGGCACATTGTTTATACTCTTTGCATAGCACTTAGCAGGTGCTAAGTAAGTATTTGTTCAGTGAATAAAGACCTGTTTTTCCCTGAACCTGATAAGCCAATGCCTCTGTGCTGTTGTACAAGCTGTTTTCTGTCAGAAACGCTTGTCAACCTTTTTTCTGCCTGGCAAATTCCTCTTCATTCTTCAACTCAGTTTAACAGTCACCTTTCTAAGAAACCCTTTCTTACATATGGCTGCCTGGGAATAATTAAGACTCCTTTAAACATTTACACTTTGTGCCTATCTCTTTTTATAGCACTTATAATCTACTGCTTTTGTACACATGTCTATTTCCCCACTGAGACTGGGCTTCTGCTTAGAAGGGCCTGAAGTTTATTCATTTTGCAACCTTAGTGCCTAGAGGAGACCTTAGCATGTAGGATGTATTAAGAGGCACCTTCATTTTCTTTCTTCCAAAAATTAAGTTCTACCAATTTGCCTTAGAAATGGTTTTCAGTGCCATCCCTTTCTTCACAATTTTCTCTGCTAGGATTTATTTCTGATCTGTACTCCTACAATTGTCTCTTAACTGGTATCCTCTTCTTTTCAATTCATTTCTTTAATCAAAAGAACTGCTTTACTAAATCACAGAGCTAATCTTAAGGTAACTTATCATTCTATTTCATAGTTCTGTTAAACAATATAATCCAATTTGCCTAAGTTTAAATATGTGTATCAGGACAATCCACAGCTACACATAATGCTCCAACTTTCTTGTTTTGTTCCCCAACTTTTAGTTATGGAATTTTGCAAACATAAACAGAACCAGAGAGAGAAGCACAGTCACTCTAATATATCCAATATCCAACTTCAACAGCATCAAATCCCAGGTAGTATATAATTTCATTTGTAAATATTTCAGTATGTACGATAAGGACTCAGTTTATAAAAATTGTCACAAGGGTGGGGAGTGGATGTAGCTCAGTGGTTGAGCACCTGCTTCCCATGTACAAGGTCCAGGGTTCAATACCCGGCACCTCCTTAAAAAAAAAAAAAAAAAAGTCACAAGGGTGCCAAGACCCTTCAATGGAGGCAGAGTAGTCTTTTCAACAAATGACACTAGAACAACTGGATAGCCAACTGCGTAAGAATGAAGGTGGATCTTAATCTCACACCGTAGCAAAAATTAATTCAAAATGGATCAAAGACCTATTTGGTAAAGGATTCCTACATATGACACCAAAAGCAGAAATGACTAAAGAAAAAATAGGTAAATGGGACTTTGTCAAAATTAAAAATTTTTGTACATCAGAAGACTGTATCAAGGAAGTAAAAAGACAACTTAGAGAATGAGAGAAAATAGTTGCAAATCACATATCTGATAAGGGACTTTATCTAGAATAAGAAAGGAAATCTTATAATTCAATAACAACAACCAAAAAAACCCAAATAAAAAATGGGCAAAGGACTTAATAGACATGTCTCAAAGAAGAAATACAAATAGCCAGTAAACATGAAAAGATGCTCAACATCAGTAGCCATTAGGAAAATGCAAATCAAAACCATGAAATACCATTTCACACCAACAAATATGGCCAATTCTTAAAACATGGTAAGTAAGTATTGTTGAGGATGTGTGAAATTGGAACACTCATACGATGCCTGTGGGGATGTAAAATGGTAGAGTTGCTTTAGAAAACAGTTTAGTGGATCCTCAATAAATTAAGCATAGAATTACCATATGATCCAGCAATTCCACTCCTAAGTACAGACCCAAAAGAACTGAAACAGGTGCTCAAACAAAAACTTGCACAGAAATGTTCACAGCAGCACTACTCACAAGAGTCAAAAGGAGGAAACAACCCTAGTGTCCATCCAACAGATGACTGGATACCATAGATGGAAAGTAGATTAGAAGTTATCAGGGGCTGGGGGAGGAGGGAATGGAGAATTACTGCTTAATGGGTATGGAGATGCTGTTTGCGATGAATAAAAAGTTCTGGAGAGAGTGGTGATGGTTACAAGTCTTTGTAAATGTACTTAATGCCACTCACTTAACAATGGTTCAAATGGTAAATCATATGTTATATATATTTTACAAAATTAAAAGGAGAAAAATAAAATAAGAATCTTTGAGTTTATAGGATAAAAATAGAGAGAATAATAAGTAAACAAATGAAATAGAAGGGAAAGCTCTTACTTAAAAGTATAATTGTCAACCACTAAATATAGAAGGGGCTCTTCTCTGACTAGAGAAGCCCACATCAAATCTCAGTGAGTATTTCTATCTTCTCTCCCATTTCTCAGCAAGCTCTGTTCTTTCCCCCCATTTACCAATAAATTCTTTTTACAGGAAAGAAAGGAAAGAAAGGAAGAAAGGAAGAAAGAAAGAAAGAAAGGAAGGAAGAAAAGGAGGAAAAGGAAGAAAAGAAAAAAGAAAGAAGGACCGATGGAGTTAGAAAAAGTGACCATTTTGCAATCAAGCATGAGGAGGGAGGGATATGATATTTCATAGCCTTGAAAACTATCTCCCCACAATTACTTAATTGTTACAAAAGGAGAAATACTAACAATACAGTAGTGGAACTAACTAACACCTTAACCAAATGATCATATTTAACATCATCAGTAGGAGCAAACGGATTTCATGTGTCTCGTGACCTGATACCCTGAGAAGGATACAACATCTGTTATATAGTATTATCGCTGGGTATGCATAATCTGAATCCAATCATGAGGAACATCAAACAAACCCCAAATGAGAGGCGATCTATAAAAACCATCCTGTATTTTAAAAACATGCCGATATGAAAGAAAAGGCTTAGTAGTTATTCCAGATTAAAGGAGACTAAAGACATGACAGCTAAATGCATTATATGATCTTGGACTGGTCTTACACCAGATAAAAATAAAGCTACAGAGGACATTATTTTTTCTTTCTATTTTTTGGCGACTATACTATAGTTATGGTCTTGGGAAGTACTAAGATATTAAAGGTAAAGGGGAAGGAGGCAACCTACTCTCAAAAAGTTCAGGAAAAAATATATATAGAGAAAGAAAGAATATGATAAAGCACATGTGGCAAAATGCTGAAAAAATGGGTGAGTAGTATTAGGATATTCTTAGAACTATTCTTAAACATTTTCTGTAAGTCTGAATTATTTCCAAACAAAAAATTTTTAAAATGTGGAGTGTGTTAGGTGCTATGACAGGCAAGACTGGTGGAATGTGCATTTAGACTTAGGCACCTAACCCAAGATGAAGTGGGGTGAGGAAACAAGGGTTTTCTGGTGAAGGTGACTAGTAAGATAAGTCTTAAGTCTTAACTTAAGTCAAGTTGCTAGAAATAGGATGGGGTGTGGTGGCTGCCTGGAAAAGGAAGTCCTATTTAGAGGGGAAAACACAGAGGCATGAAAGAATGAGGTAAATGGGTAAATGGGGGTGGTGGTGGTGGGGTGGGAACTGCAAGTAGTTCAACTGACTAGTAGGGTTGGAAGGAAGAAATCAAGAAAAAAATATCGTCTTAGATCCTGAAAGAATAGTTTCAAGAGGGAGGAAAGAGCCAATAGCCAATGTCAGACGTGAAACAGGTCTTCTAAGCTCCCAGCCTTGTGATTTCTGATCCAGGTTCTGCATTTCCACTACTCGATGCCTTTCTTTGCTCTTTCTGCTCCCTTAGCTAGAAGGCTCTCATCCCTCTTCTGACTATGAAGACATCACTCATCAGGCTGAAGCCCCTTTTCCATGAAGCTTTCCCTGATTCCAAATTGGAATCAATCATTTTTTACTCCCACAGCACCATGTCCTTCTGTTGAAGCCCTTTTCACACCTTACCTTGTAGTATAATTAATGGCCTGTTTTCCCTGCTTAACTTTAAATTTCATTGAGCAGAGGATTCTATCTCATATCTGTGAATCTTCCATAGTATCTAAATTCATAGCTGACAAAAAAGGCCCTAAAAATGTCATTCATAAAGGTTCAGTATTGTCTCCAATGGAAGAAAATAATAATCATACAAGTCGAACTAACTCTCAACTCTACAAACAAGTAAATTAAAACAAGATGTCTGTGTTGATGACTTAGAATCTGATGTCCTTGTTAATAGTTACCAAGTTAAAATTGGGTTAAGTCAAAAGAAACCACAGAAAGCTTGTGATAGAAGTCACTGTGAAATGTTGCTTTTAATAGACTATGCCAAGATTATTTTGATTGTTGATTTTTAGTGTGTTATTTAAAAAAACTCCAAATACTCCTTGAAAGAGAACATGTTTGTGCATGGTATGGGTGTAACAATGGGAACAGTTTAAACTATTTTGGCAGCATTAGTAATTAAAAATGAACAAAATTTTCTTTAAAACACTTACTTCTGGAGTTAAATGTACTTCCATAGGTGTGTATGTTGGCCAGTATCCCATTGTAAGTATATTTACTGTTAGATCTATAGAGCCTGGATCACTTTGATTCTGCATATACTAAAAACAAATGAAGAAATCAAAGTTAAAGTAATTATTTTAGAAAATCATCGAAAATAATTAATGTATAAAAAGTAAATGCGATAGTTTTAAATTAAAATTTAATATTTGTGTGCATTTATTTCAGTCCTTTGAATATAATTCTACTAATGATGTATAGACAAATAATGTTGTGTTTTAAGGTCACTTGAAATGTTCTTATTTTTTTCTTTTGGTTATGCCACCACCAATATAACATACCATTAAATTCATTTAAATCAAATTTTCATTATGCATTTTTAGGGATTCCTTTTTGTTTTCATTTTGAATTTATGTTATTTGACCATGTAAAACATTAAGAGTGTAATTTTTAAGAATGAAGATTTTCTTATTTTACATAATTTAAGGTTGGATAATAATAATAATAAAAAAAAACTGTTTTACTTGAAAAACAAAATTCACCTGCTTAAAATGAACCATGATGTCTTTTGAAAGTTCCATGTCCTTGAACATGCCTTCCAATTTGCTGGTGAATGCAGCACCACATTCTGTTACAAAAGTAAAGTTGTTTAAAAAAAAGCACCAGTAGCAACATTTGTCATTGCAATAAGTTCTCAAAACTAAAGGTAGGAAAAAAAATATCCCGTATGATTACCATGTTTTAATTTTGACAACATAGATTTTTCAGCATCCACTGAGGCACTTTTTCCAACAAGTAGTCTTTTTGCCAAGTCTTTTTTATAAAATGCTTCAAAAACATCTTTACCTATTTATAAGCAAATGAGAATAACATAAGACATAGGACAGTTAATATGCAAATGTTATACTGCAACCATAGAAAACCCAAAGAAGTGTTAATTCTGATGCAAGCCAGCTTTAATGATTCTGAAATCGCTATGTTAAACTTCCACAAAGAATACTTTCAATTCAATCAGTGGCTGCTATCTCTGTATTTCTTGTATCAATATGAAAATGAAAAATGTTTGTCAACTTATCTCATGAAAAACAGTGCCCAAATATATTTTACATACTCTTTTCTAAGTGCTGAATTTTAATAGGAATAATTTATAATATTTCTTACCATGAATAAACCTGAATATTATCATGATTTTATCAAGGATTCTCTCTAGTTCTTCATCTGTTGCTTCTTTATTACCCGCTCTTAACTTTGAATCAACATGCTTTGCTGTGGGAGGAAGAGTTTAAATTACTTCAAAAAATAAACATTCATTATATAATACGTTTTTTAAATTAGGAAAAAGAACAATAATTTCTACAAGTATTAATTGACCATAACACTCTGGAATCTTTCCAAAATGGTATTATTATATGACAAAAAGGTAAATATCATATTTTTAAATATAATTGATTCCAAATCACGTAAGAATACTTTTTAAAACAGTAGAGGTCCAAAAGCCAAACTGAATTGTCTTATGAATTTTTTATTGTTGATTTTATTAGTTTTTTTCTTTTAAAATTTTTCATTATGGAAATTCTGAACATACACAAAAGTTGACAATTGTATAATGAACTCTAAGTTCCCATCACACATCTTCAACAGTAATCAACATATGGCCTATCTTGTACCACACTTATATACCTCTTTTTGTTCTTTTACTCCTGTAAATTAAAAAATTTTTTTACTGACTGGTGAAATTCTAGGAATACTGAAATATATTTTAATCTAATCATGAAATACTTATATTAAGTGGTAATTTAAAAACTGTTTTCACCTTCTTTTCTTTGGGATCTATTAATTTTCTAGGATACCTCTCCATCATGTAGTTAAAAAATATTTTCTGGCCAATAAAAAATATGCCCTCTTGAGATCTCATCCAATTTTATCCTTATTTAGTACTGATTAAAGGACGCAAAGATGGTGATTAAGTAATATCTCATGCTAATATTATCCAGAGACTGATAAAGTTATTCTCATAATGCAGAGGCATTTATATATAACAAACCTCAATTCAATTTCTGAATAAAATTACTTGCTTGTAACTAAGATGGAGAATTACAGTTGATCTTTACAAAATACAGCTTTGAGGCTGCTAGTCCAGTAAATGCAAATTCATTTTCTCTAAGGCACAAAGTACAGATAAGTACCTTCCTTTTTTTGTGAAGTCAAGCTTCATAACTTTACAAGATTTCTATAATGCTCACCCTCTGGAAATACCACATATTTATAGCTACGAAAAAAATGTGTGTGCATGCATGTATAGTTTTCTTTGAAAATGTGTCCTAATATGGCTTGATAAAATCCTCCTCCCTCCCCATGAAGAGTCTGAACATTCTGGAAATAAATTTGCTTGAGTTTTGCCTTATTTTTCATATTAAAAAAATTACAGAAATATTTTCTACCGATCAATTCTGCAGGCTTATTTGGTCTCTTGTTGATAAATGTTTCAAAGGATTCCTTCATCAAGTTGATAAATTTTTCATTTTTCTGAAAGCACACTTCTATGATGTGGTCCACTTTATCCTTAAAATCTAGTAGGTCTTGCACCATGTCTTTATCTTTTTCAGGATTGATAACTATTGTTGTTCCAAAAGTCTATAAAAACAAATAAATATTAAGTCACTGACAAGTTTATGATACGAAAAATTATTTTCTCCTGCTATCAATCATGATATTTCATGCTAAATAATTTTAAAATAGTGTCACAAATTCAGTCCACATTTAAAAAATTGTTACAATACTTTAGTGTTACAATGTTCTTTCTGAAAGAATTTATAAATTACTGGGAAAAGGTTCATTCCATTTTTAAGTAACTTTTTTTTTTTTAAGATTTATTTATTTATTTATTTATCCCGCCCTTGCTGCTTGTGTTTGCTGTGTCCATTCGCTGTGTGTTTTTTCTGTGTCTGCTTATCTTCCCCTTGCTGTGAGGTCTTGCTGCATCAGCCCACCATGCTGCGCGGGCTGGCCTGCCCTCACAAGGAGGCCCCGGGAAGCGAACCTGGGGCCTCCCATATGGTAAACGAGAGCTCTATCAATTGAGCCACACCCGCTTCCTTAAGTAACTTTTACTTATAAATTTCCCAAATGGAAATTAATTCTTGTTAGTAAGTGTGCCATGAAGAGGGAGTTCAGTACATTTAAAACAATCTTGGGAATGAAACAAGGCATGCAGATTTAACTGCAGGAAGAACTGAATTAGAGCAACCTTATTTATCCCTGAAAAAGACTTCCTATTTGATACACATTGAGAAAGGTGCCTATTTTGCAACTATTTGGACTTCCTATCGTTTTCTTTTTCCTTCATTTCTAACCACAAAAACCCAGTTTTTACCCTCAATTTTAATTCAAATACGCTATATTAAACATTATTTTAAGTTTATTCAACCTAATAAAAAATGGGCAAAGGATTTGAATAAACTTTTCTCCATAGGAGTTACACAAATGGCCAATAAACATATGAAAAGATGCAGATAGCTGCAATGAGATACCACTTCATACCCATAAGGATGGCCATTATTAAAAAAGTGGGAAATAAGTATTGGAGAGAATGTGGCGAAATTGGAACTCTAGTGCATTGTTGGTGGGAATGTAGAATGGTGCAGCTACTGAGGAAAGAAATAAGGTGGTTCCTTAGAAAGTTAAATATAGAGTCACTATATGACCTGGCAATACGATTTCTAGGCATATACCCAAAGAAATTGAAAACGGGCTCAAACAGATACTTGTATAACAATGTTTACAGCAGAACTATTCACAATAACTGAAAAGTGGAAACAACCCAAGTGCCCATCAACAGATGAATAAACAAAATGTACATACAATCAATGAAATATTATTTGGCCATAAGAAAGAAACGAAGTTCTGAGACATACTGTAACACGGAATAACCTTGAAAACATTATGCTCAGTGAAATAAGCAAGACTCATAGGACAAATACTTTATGATGTCATTTATAAGTGATGTCTAAAAATAGCAAATCCACATAGAAAGATTAGGTTACCAGAGGATGTGGGGAGAGGGGAAAGAAGAGTGTATACTTGGTGGATATGGAGTATGTGTAATAAAATTAATTTTTAAAAAAGAGAAAGAAAAGTTTGTGTGTGACAATGTAAATAAGTCGATGAAGTGCTGAATACAATTATTGGGTAGAATATATTTTCTGCATAAACTGGTCTTAAAAAGGATACACATATATTTACACATTATATATGCATGTTGAGGCAGTTAGTGGTAAAAAAAATACAAATAGAATATATAAATATTTTCTGGAGTGGGAAACTGTATAACCATCAGGTTACCTTTTTAAATGTACTGCATTTTAAAAATAATGTACATGTATCACTTGATAAAACAATAAACAAAAATCTTGTCTGAATGAATTAATGTCATGTTTACTGATTAGTTTCACAGGCTATTTTCAATTAGAAGGATCGACTTTATTCTGATAATGACATACTGTGTTGAATGTAATTTTCTATTTCTATTTTGTCATGGCATAGCTGCTTGTAGTTAACTGACACTCAGGAATGATGGTCACACACCAACTCTGATTTTTCTACTCAGACTAAAAATTGCAAAGGTGAACTTCTTGTGTTCATGACCTGTTAACATTCTGTGGAGACAATTTTGCTGGCAAAAATTATTCTAAATCTTCATTAGTTTTTTCTTAATGTAAAGCTTTACATTAAAATAAGATAACACACACAAAAAAAATTGAAAAAAAAAATCTAGCATGAATCAGTTATGATTTTCAACTCATTATTACTGTATAAAACCTTAAGAGTGTGTGTGTGTTGTATGTTTCCCACATAAACACTGATATGTGTCTCCAGGCCTGATTTTTCCATAAAGCAGCACATAATCATTCACTTTTACTATTTAAATAAAATTAGTAAATTTAAATTTAAATTTACTATTTAAATTAGTAATTTAAATTTACTATTTAAATTATAGATCGTTACAAGAAACAATGCAGAGATCTCTTCTCTACATTTTAGGTATCGATACAATCCACCAATCTTATTCAGATTTCTCCAGTTTTACTTGACTTCTTTTGTGTGTATTAAGTTCTAAACAATTTTATCTCCTGTCAGTTCATGTATCTACCACCAAGGTCAAGATACTGAACAGGATCCCTTGTGTTGCCCTTTTGTAATCTCATCCAACTATCCCTCCCTCGGCCCCATCCCTAAACCCTGGGAACTATTAATCTATCCTACATTTCTAATTTTTGTCATTTTGAAACTGTTATATAAATGTAATTATCCAATTTGTAAATTTTTGGATTGGCTTTTTCACTCATTATAATTTCCTGGAGATTTCTTTTATCTTTTACTCTAGGCTCTAAAAATATAGTCACTAGCAAGAAAAAACACAAAGGCTTTTGTTAGATGTTTAAGCTGAAAAACTCTTCCTTCGTAGCTGGAAATATACTGGAAACGCTACCTATCAAAGGGGTGTTGATTTAAAATTTGATTCTTCCCATTTCCATGAATATCTTCTGAAAAATGACATCATCAAATGGCAAAGTTGGGTCCATCAGTGGGGTTTCTCAATCTTGGCACTGTCGACATTTTGGACCAGATACTTCTTTGTTGCAGGGGGCTGTTCTGTGCATTGAAGCAGCATTGCCTGGCCTCTACCTATTAGATACCAGCAGCATACTCTCAGTTGTGATAATCAAAAATATCTCCAGACATTGCTAAATGTCTCCTCGAGGGCGGTGGTTATACAAAATTACCTCGAGTTAAGAACCACTGGTCACCAGTAAGATCCTATATTAGCGCTATGGTAGTGCTAAGTGTCATTCAATTCTGCTGGGTAGGACAGTGAAAAATGAAAGCTAATACTCAAGATGACTCTATAATGGACTGAATCAGGCATGTTAGGTACATAAAAAATGATTTAGAAACATGAAAGCATAAGTTAAATAAGAAAATTCAGATTTGGACTGGTAGGAAATAAAGTCATATACAGACCAACTTGATATATCAAAATGTGTAATAGTTCTCACTGAGCAAAGGCATGAGAGCATATATTTAAAAAGCATATTTAAAGAAACCATTAGTTTTAGAAAATCATGATTGTACAATTAAACTTGTATTTACACTAATGATGAATGGCCAAATAGTCATCCATTAAATCATAAATTTAAAGCTGAATGGATATATACATCCTGGGGCTTTGCCACCAAGCATAGACCGCATTTCACATCATAGACCACCCTCTCTCCCACACAGTTCTGCGTGGTATATGCTGATGTAAAATGGCCTACATCTGTTGCCACAATGCCACTCATGACAACCCCCAAGTCCCAAAAAACCCCTGTATTTCGACTGCCTCTCCCCTCCCTGCCCCGAAAATGTCCAG
>JAQZBX010068605.1:0-15725 GCA_029593785.1 Cabassous unicinctus | reverse complement strand
GTAAATCCTCTCTAATATAATTCTGCTATGATATGTTTCTCAGATGATTTCCTTTCCCTTTCTTTCTCTTTCATTTTATATTGCCATTACCATTGTTAGAAAACTTCTGGAGCATTTGTTTTCAGATAATCTTCAGGGTTTTTTTGTATAATTCATTTGTTAATGTTTCACCATTATCCATAACTTATAATTTGTATTCATTCTCATGTAGATCCTGTTTATTTATATGCATTGATGATAAAAATATATTTTTAAGTTTCTTTCTGGCTCCCCTAGGAAATCTTTTCCAGAAATCTACTCTTCCCAAAATCTACAATTATGTGTTTTATACATGTACCATGGTGTTATATATTTTAATACAACACATAATTGTATTTGCTACTTTTCTCTTACAAAATATGAAATAAATGTTTGCAAAAATGATGTTAAATGAAATATTTTTAAAAACATAATTTCTCTTGGACTATTCCCTGTCTACTAGGATGGCGAATTAATTCATTTCTCCTTTTTGTATATCAAAATGAACTGAGATATGTAATTTCTTCTCCAACACATAGCTGTGTATCTATTCATAAAATGGAGGTCTATTGGAAATGGATATGCACTATTAATTTTCTCATCCTGTCCTTCCACCTTCTGAATATATATGATGTAAAAAACACTATAACAGAAATATAAAAAGCCTCCAGGCCCTTCAATTCTTTGTCTTTATAGCACTTTAAGGCAGCAAAAGGACCACTTTTCCTTCGCAATTTAAACCAAATTCTGATCTATTCACTATCTAATTTATTTAAGATGGCATCATTCATATTTTAATCAAATATATGATAAGCAAACAAAGCTCAGTATTATATGTCTTTAATTTTCTGAAAACCACTTCTAATTTCCTCAATTTTTACAAAATGTCCAAATGTTAACTGGCATGCAAGTATAATGTTCGCTTAAAAATGATTATTAAAATCCACTTAAACCTCACATATAAGGCTATAGGTAAGAGCACAAGTTTATTAGGATGCCAGCATGGCAGAGATCTGAAGATAGATTTCAGCCCAAATACACAGGTTGGGTGTGCTCCTTTTGAACTGGGGAAACTAGGCAGGTTTACAGAAAGGGCGCAGGGGAATGGCATGAAAATATAGTGTGGGAAAGTCCAAAGTTAGCTAGATTAGAGTAGGGCATACTGTTCCCGAGAAGTATCCGACCATTGGGGAAGGAATGTTCTGTGGCCTTGCCGGGGTAGTGGTAAGCAAGGGCCAAAATGGGACATTCTGTGTTTGAATACATACAAACTCAGGATGCAAGAGGTTAATTCTAACAGTCCCTTTTCATGTTTCATATTGATATGCTCCTATTGAATTCACTCCCACATAAGAAATTGTCACTTGACTTATAATTCTCTACTTCACTCTTTATGACATTTATGAAATTAGGGAGTTGGTTTCAATGATCTGACAACTGAGAGAACTGTATTTTTCCAAGTCCACTTTACTCCAACATAAATTTGTTTAGCATATTTAGTAGAAAAAATCAATTATTTTTTTCTTCTGAGAATATCTTTTTACACCAAACTTTTTCATGGCCTTCCTCATCTCCAAATTCTCAATATATAGATAAAGATTAAATATAGGAATAATGATGATATAAAATAGTGCAAATACAGTATCCTCAGTGAATGTTGCAGGAGCTTTAAGATAGGCAAATATTAATGCCACCCCCCAAAAAAAAAGTATTATGCTAAGACTGTGATTTGAGACCCATATGTAGAGAGGGCTTTTCATCTTCCCTCAGCTGAGTGATTTTTTCAGGTAAATAATGTAGTGGTATAAGATTCAAAGAAGGGGAAAATGGTTATTAAAACAAACATTCCTGAGTTGACAACCACAGGACATCAGTGATGCAGGTATCAGTACAGGAAACATTCATAAAAAGGAAAATTGCACTATAGTAGTGAATTATTTCATTGAGGCCACAGAAGACTAGCTAAATTATGACAGAAAACTGGACAGAGGAATGGACAGCCCTGCTAGTCCAAGTAGCTATCATTAAGAGACTGCATCCTGTCCTGTTCATGGTAATCACATAGCAGAGTGGTTGCAGATGGCAACACAATAATTAAAGGCCATGTCTACAAGGATGAAGATTTCAGTCATTCCAAAGAAGAGCATGGAAAACACCTAAACATGATATTACCAAAGGAGAGGCTTTTTCTCCATTAGCAGATCAATTATCAGCTTGAGAGTCACGTAGGGGATAGCAGATATCCATAGATGATAAATGGCTTAGGAAAAGTACATTGGTTGTTGAAAACGAAAGATTCATTGAATGAAGACAGGGCCAAGAAGTTTCCCATGACAACAGCAACATAAAAAGTAAGAAAATAAAAAAGCTAATTATGTTTATGTTCTGGTCTCAGAATGTCCCATGAAGGTGAATTCTGATATGTTCCTCTGATATTCTATATATTGAGTTTATTATATGTTAGCCACAAATAGTTACGTATCTGAAAAATACAAAAACATCAATAGATATTTGGATGATACAATCATAGTATGGTCCCAATTATTTAAAAACCATCAAAAATCATGGAAGCAAATGCATACTTAATATCCATTATATTTTTTCTTAGATATCATAGTTAAATTCTTTAATATTTTTTAATGTTTTCAAATATTGTTACACTGATGACACTTAATATATATTTTATCCAGATTTGGAAATATAATGATTTGCATATTACTATTTCCAAAATGGAAAATGCCATATTTTAGCAATAATGAAAATTTATTTAACTTGATGAAGGGATTTATTTATTGATAATTTCTTATTGTGCTCTTTATTTATAGTGACATTATCATTTATGTCTTGTTCTCTTCACCAGCATGATAACGGATCATTTCTCTGTGTTTCCTTTATGCATATGATTAAAAACTGCAATTGCCTTAATGTTTTTTCACTTTTAATTTTTTTTTCAAACATTTCATTTTCCAGATATTTTTGCAAAAGTACCTTACAATACTCCTGTATTTCTTTCAGCCAGATTCCCTAAGTGTTAACATCTTACATAATCACAGGACCATGATGAAAAACAGTAAATTAATATTGCTTAATATTCAGACATTTTAAAAATGTCTAACATTGTCCTAATAATGCCCCCCCTCTTTTTTGATCCATTAGACAATCCACAATCACAGATTGAATTTAGTAGTTATGTCTTTTTAGTCTTCTATTTGAGACAGGTTATATTCTTTTTAAATAAATCAGTTTTAGAGTACATATTAACAAAGCATAAACCCATCCAAAGTGTACAATCAGTGGTATTTGGTGTAATCACATCTTTGCACTTTCATCATTTCAGTCATTCTTAGATCATTTATTTTCATTATTATAATAATACTCATAATAAACACAAAGAAACAAAACTTATCACCTCTCAATCTCTCTGTGCTTCCCCTGTCATACATAGCTGCTATTCTTTTTTCTTCTCTCTAATGTATTTTTATTTATATTTTGTAAAAACAGTCTTATATATGCAATACCACTGATACTCATGTTTTACATGAGGTTATACTATATTATACAATACCAAGTAAGAGATTTTAGGTTTCCTTTTAGTAATATTCATGACTTTAAACTTTCCTTTTCAAGCACTGTTAAGACAGATTTTAAGTCTTTATCTTGCATGACCTTGACTCTTAAAGATATTACAACTATTTTATAGAATAAGCTTCAATTTGCATTTGTCTTAAGTTTCTCATAAATAATTTCAGGTTATGTATTATTGACAAGAATACTAAAGAACTGTATTATGTCCTTCTTAGTTTATAAAAAGTGCCATTATCTATAATGTCAAATTTTATCACCTTGGATAAGATGTTGATGGTCAGGATAAATTTACTCATTTGGTTTTTAACTTTTTAAAAAAAGATACTTAGATTACATAAATATTACATGAAAAATATAGGGGATTCCCATATACCCCACTCCTCACTCCTCTCACTTTTTCCCACATTAACAACATTCTTTATTAGTGTGGTACATCCATTGCAATTGATAAAACATTTTGAAGCATTGCCACTAAGCATGGATTAAAGTTTACATTGCAGATTATACTATATCCCACACAATTCTGTAGAGTATGGCAATATACTTAATGGCCTGTATCTGTCATTGCAATGTCATTTCAGGATGATTCCCAAGTCCTGAAAATACCCATGAATTACACCTGTTTTTCCCTCTCTGCCCTCAGAACCTCCAGTGGCCACAGACTCCACATCAATGATATAATTTCTTATTGTAAAATCAAAATAAGTCTATTATAGAATTCCAGTAAGCATACTTTCGTCCATAGTTCATTCCTCAGTTCTGAGGATTCTGGGATGGTGGTGCCCACTCCACCTCTAGTTGAGAAAGAGCCTAGATCTCAAATGGCTGATGGATGGGACTCTCTTGCTTGAAGTTGTAGACCCTCACAAGACCTTGGTATGGTGGTTGTCCATCATCTCCTCCTTGTTAGTTTTCCTGGGTGAGTCCAATGAATAGGAGAGTAGGTGTTGCAACTCAGTTGAGGGTCAGGACCCCGCTGGCAAATGGACACCACAAAGATTTAAGTCTCTTGGATGTACACATACCAACTTTAGTACTAATTAAAGGTTCAAAAAGAAGGGTCAATAGAGCCATTTGTACGGTAAACACTACTGAGTGTTACTCTGTCACCCTGGGAAACATAAATGCCAAAGTAGGGCTCACTGGCAAGGCACCAAACTTCTGAGTTATCTGCCCTGACTATAGTGTCTGGGTGTCTCCAGGGTCCTCTGGAGCCCAATTATTTTAGGTAGTATCTACTTTGGCTGTCAATGAGATCCTGCTGAGATGTGTACAACCATAACCTCTTGAAAGACTTCCCAACTGATTTTGAAGTCTCTTAGCCATATAAATGCATTTGTTTCTTTCCTTTCCCCCCTTTTGATCCAGGTCTTTTCCCAGTTGCTTTCCTAGTTGGTGTTTGGTAGTAATCCCTCATTGCCAAGGAGTCTAATCCCCAGAAGTCAAGTCTCACACTGAATAGAATTTATTGCATTTATATTCGGAGTTCAGCTTTGAGAGAGACCACATCTCAGTAACAAAGAGGCTTTCAGGGAGTAACTCTTAAGCACCCTATAATACTAGCCTAAATTTCAGTAAAGTCACACGTTATAAGATCAATGTTCAAAAATCCATAGCATTTCTGTGTAACAATAATGAGCTATCTGAATAGTAAATCAAGAAAAATTCCCATTACAATAACAACTAAATTAATCAAGTACCTAGGACTCAATTTAAATAAAGATGTAAATGACTTATACACAGAAAATTATGCAGCACTATTAAAGGAAATCAGAGAAAACAAATAAATGGAAGAATATTCTCTGTTCACTGCTAGGAAGACTAAACATCATTAAGATGTCTATCCTACCCAAACTGATCTACAGATTTAACACAATCCCAGTAAAGATCACCACAGCATATTTTACTGAATTGGAAAAACTAACTCTGAAATTTATTTGTAAGGGCAAGAGGCCCCCAAAAACAAAAGATATATTGAAAAATAAAAATAAAATTGGAGGAATCACACTACCTGACTTTAAAACATACTACAAAGCTACAGTGATCAAAAGTCATGATATTGGCACAAGGATGGACTTACTGACCAATGGAACTGAAATGAGAGTTCTGAAATAGATCCTCACATATACAGTCATCTGATATTTGACAAGGCCACCAAGCCCATTCAACAGGGAAAGAATGGCCTCTTTAACAAATGGTGTTGGAGAACTGGATATCCATATCCAAAGAATGAGAGAGGAGCATCATCATACACCTTATACTAAAATTAACTCAAGATGGATTGAAGATCTAAATATAAGAGCCAACACCATAAAGACCTTGGAAGATAATGTAGGGAAGCATCTAAAGTATCTTGTATTAGGAAATGGTTTCTTGAATTTCACATCAAAAGCACAAGCATTAAAAGAAAAAATAAATAAATGAGACCTCCTCAAAATTAAAAACTTTTGTATCTCAAAGAAGTTTGTCAAGAAATTGAAAAGTCAGGTTACCCAATGGGAGAAAATATTTGGTAACCGTATACGTGATAGAACCCTAATATCTAGCATATGAAAAGAAATCCTACACCTTGAAAATAAAAAGATGAACAACCCACTTAAAAATGGGAGAGTGATTTGAATAGACAGTTCTCCAAAGAGAAAATTCAAATGACAAAAGAGCACATGAAAAGATGCTCAACATCACTAGCTATTAGGGATTTGCAAATCAAACCTATAATGGCATATCAACTTACAACTTTTAGACTGGTGACTATTAAAAAAAACAGAGGACTACAAGTGTTGAAGAGGATGTGGAGGAATCGGAAACCTATCCACTACTGGTGGGAATATAGAATGGTCCAGCCATTGTATAGGAGCAATTGGGGTTCCTCAGAAAACTAACTGTAGAGCTGCCATATGATCCAGCAATTTCACTGCTGGGTATACCTAGAAAAATTGAAAGCAAGGACACGAACAAATATATGCATACAAATAATCCAAGGAGCATTATTCACTATTGCCAAAAGTTTAAATCAGCCGAAATGCCCTTCAACAGATAAAGGGCTAAACTAATTGTGCTATATACACAAATGGAGTATTACTCATCTGTAAGAAGGAATACAGCATTAACACATAGGATAACTTGAATGAATCTTGAGGACCTTATTTTGAGTGAAGCAAGCTAGGCACTGAAGGACAAATATTTCATGACCATGCTGATATGAATTAAGCAAATTGAGTATTTTTGAATTTACATGTGTGTGTGTGTGTGTGTGTGTATATATATATATATATATATATATATGAGTTAAGCAAATTGATTGCCATCACCTGAATTGCAAACTGCTTTATGTGCAGAGTAGATAACATACTTGAAATAGAGGACAGGAGGGCGATATATAATGAGCTTGGGATACCAATCTTATTGTGCTACAATACATAAAATAGTTTAAAAACATTCAACAAAATGACGAATTTTTGTCACAGATATTTTCAAAAATACTTAGGGAACTTATTTATCTCTCCTAAATGCATTTTAATATTAGGAGGTATTTAAGGCACACTCTATAGTCATTAAATTATTGGAGCATATAAGTAATGAACAAAAAACTTACTGAAAGTCACAATACTTTAAGCTCTGTAAAATTTAGGTATTATTCTAAGATAAATTATATGTACCAATGTTAATAAAAGATTATTTTATACAATTTAACCATAGAGAAATATTGTTGTCAGGAAGTATACAGTTCTTATCTGTCACATGACTCATTGGTATATTGGGATATATTATTTTATTTATGATCAGGGTATGACTTCCATGAAGGAAGTGAAAGAATCTATGACAAACGGGTTCCTCTTTTGAGTGCTGTTTTTCCCACTAGTTAGGAATTAGAATCAAGGTCAACTCTTCACCTTAATCTGAGATTAGCTATGTTAGCTATATATGAGTCCAAATAACAACATTATTAATACAGAACATTTTAAACTATATATGTGTGTACATTAAAGTCCATCATTTTCCATATTTTGTACTCATATTTCTTATAATAATTGGGGGAGGGAGCAGGTGCAATTTTCTTTAAAAATCTTTGCTTGGAAATCAAACAATTGGAAACAATTTGGGTTGTTACCTGAATTGCAATTAGACTCCAAATGAATGCTTGCTTCTGACCTTAGAAAGAAAGCTTTCAGTCTTTCACAAATAAGTAGAATGTTAGCTGTGGGCTTTTCATATATGTCATTTCTCTTATTGGCGATCTTTTCTTCTATTCCTAATATTGTAAGTGTTTTTACTATGAAGTGTTTTTGGATTTTGCCAAATGCCTTTTCTACATCATTTGAGGTGAACGTGTGTGCGTTTTTTTCCCTCAATCTGTTAATGTGGTTTATTACATTAATTCATTTTCCTATGATGAATCATGCTTTTGCATGCCAGAGATAAATACCATTTGATCATCGTGGTGTAATTCTTTTAATGTGCTATTGGGCTAAGTTTGCTAGCATTTTGTTGAGCATCTATATTAGTAAGATATAATGGTCTGGAATTTTCTTTTCTTGTGGTAAATTTATCTGCTTTACATGAGAGTAATGTTGGAATCTTAGAATGAGTTAGGGAGTGTCCCTTCTTCTTCAATTTTCTGGAAGAGTTTGAGCAGAATTGGATTTTAGTCTTCTTGGAATTTATGCAAAACTTCCCATGAAGCCATCTTGTCCTGGGCTTTCTTTGATAGTAGGTTTTTAATTATTGATTCAATGTCTTCATTAGTAGTTAGTTTGGTGAATTATTTTATTACTTCTTGAGTCAGTATGGGTAGTTTGTATGTTTCTATGAATTTGTTTTTTTCTAAGTTATCTAATTTATTGGTTTAGAGTTGTTCATAGTATTTGCTTATAGTCTTTATTTCAGCAGGCTCTCCAGTAATGTCCCCATTTAACGCTCAGATTTTCTTTATTTTCTTCCTCTTTCTTTTCTTTATCTTTCTAGATAAAGGTATCTCAATTGCATTGATCTTTTCAAAGAACCAAGTTTAGATTTTGTTGAATCTATCTGTTGTATTTTATATGTTCTCTATTACATTTATCTCTGCTCTGTGTTGTTTCTTCCTCTGGTCTCTGTGTTTAAGTTGTTCTTGTTTTTATTTTTTTTTTCCAATTTTGAGGTTGGGTACCAGATTTGAAGTTTTTCTTCATTTTAATATAAGCATTTAGATCTATACATTTTTCTCCCTGCTCTGCCCTTCTTGTGATCCATACATTTTTGTATGTTTTATTTTCATTTTCATTCACTTCAAGATATTTCCTGGTTCCCCTTGTGATTTCCTCTTTAACACATAGGTTGCTTAAAACATATTGTTTAATTTCCACATATTTGTGAATTTTCTATTTCTTCCTCTGTTACTGATTTCTAGTTTTATTCTGTTGTGGTCAGAGAAGATACATTGCATAATTTCAACATTTTTTAAATTTATTGAGTTTTGTTTTGTGACCTATCATGTGATCTATCTTTGAGAATGATTCATGTGCACTTGAGATGAATGTGCATTCTTTTGTAGGTAGTTTAGTGAAGTTTTCTATATATGTCTGTTAGGTTTAATTGGTTTATTGTATCATTCAATATTGTACTACCTTACTAACCTGACTAGTTGCTCTAACCATTATTGAAAGTGGTGTACTAAATTTCCCTACTATTAATATAGAATCATAACTTTCTCTTTCAAATCTGTCAGTATTTGCTTCATATATACTAATTCTGCAATTAGTTGCATATATATTTATAATGGTTACATCTGCTTGTTGAATTAACCCCTTTATCAGTATAAATGTACTTCTTTGTCTCCTGAAGCTGCTTTTATTTAGTCTATGTTACCTTATATTAGTATAGATACTCCAAGCTCTCTCTTGATTACTACTTGCATGTTATATATGTTCCCCATCTTTTCATTTTCAACATATGGATTTCTTTGAATTTAAGTTGAATCTCTTGTAGACAGCATAAAGTGGGAACATGCTTTTTACCCACTCTGTGAATCTTTGCCTTTTGAGTGGAATATTTTTTTATCAATTTATATTTAAATTTATTACTGATAATGCAGGACTTTCTTCTGCTTTTTTTATTTAGACATTGGAAATCTACATCATTTTTGTTGTTCAATTCTTCCATTAAAGTCTCATTCTATATTTATTTGATTTTTGTACTGTACCATATTGAGTGCCTTCACTTTTCTACATGGATATAATATCATATATATTCCTTCTGGCTGCCATGCTGTTAAAATTTGACATCTTAAATACATATCATAATTGGATTGATACCAACTTGGCTTCAATTGCATAGACACAAAATTTTCTTAAACTACTAAATCACCCTCCCCTTTTTCTCTACTTCTTACCAGTTAGAACTTTTTACATTGTATGAACAAAAGCATAGATTTATCATTACTTTTTATGCATTTGCATTTTAGCACCTGCAGGAAGTGAGAAGTTGAGTTACATAAAAAAATGCACTACATTAATACTGGAATTTACAATTGTCTTTATGCTTACCTTTATTGGAGGTCTCTATTTCTCTGCTGCTTTGAACCACTTTCTATTGTCCTCTCCTTTCAGTCTGAAGAACTCCCTTTAGCATTGACAGTAAGGCAGAGATGGTGGTGATGTACTCCCTCAGCATTTGTTTATCTGAAAATGTCTTAATCTCTTCTTCATTTTGAAAGAAAATCTCACTGGATATAAAATTCTTCTTCAGAAGCTGTTTTCTTTCAGTAATTTAAGTATTTCTACCAGCAGTTTTCTTGCCTCCATCATTTCTAATATTAAAATTGCACTCAATCTAAGTAGGAATCCCTTGTAAATAACATGTTGCTCTTCTCTTACAGCTTTCAGAACTCTCTTTTGTCCTTTGCATTCGATAGTGTGATCAGTATAAGATGGGATATATTTTTCTTCATGTATTTCCTGTTTGTTGGTCATTGAGGTTCTTGGATGTGAAAATTCATGTCTTTTGTTGAGTTTGGGAAGTTCTTTCCCACTATTTCTTTGACTAATCTTTCTGTCTCTTTTTTCTCTTTCTTCTCCTTCTGTGTTTCCTATAATGCTTATATTGGTGTGCTTCATGATGTACCATAGCTGTCCTAGGATATTTTTGTTATTAACATTTCTATTTTTCTTTCTGCTACTCAGCCTGACTCATTTAAAATATCTTGTCTTCACATTCACTAATTCTTTGTTCTACCAGGTCCAATATACTCTTGGCCATTTTTTATTTCAATTACTGTGGCCCTCAAATAAAGTCAATTTATTTAATTCTTTTTTAAAATGTCTGTCTCTTTACTAAGTCTATCACATTGCTCAGCCATTGTTTTCTTTATATCTCTAATTCTTTCTCTGTAATTTCCTTCACCTCTTTGAACACTTTATGATCATTTATTAAAGGCTTTGTTTGGTATGTCCACATTTTTGTCTTTGTTGTTTTTCTGTATTTTTTCTTTTTACTTTGGCTGGGCCATCATTTCCTATTTCTTTGTTTGTCTTGTACTAATTTGTTGGGACATTGCTCATTATAATAGTGTTGAGGAAATAAGAGCTGAAAATTTCCCAAGTCTTTTGAGGGAAATGGATGTACATGTCCAGGAAGTGCAGCATATTCCAAATTATATAAATCCTAAGAGCCTACCACTAGACATACATTTATCAATTTGTCAAAACAACAAGACCAGCAGAGAATCCTTGAAGCAGCAAGTGATATGGCACAGTTAAGATGTTAAAGGAAAAAACTGTCAGTCAAGAATTCTGTATCCAGCAAAACTGGCAGTCAAAATGAGGTAGAGTTAAAAATATTCACAGATAAACAGAAAGTAAGCATGTTTGTCAACAAATCCCCTCCATTCAGGAAATAGTAAAGGGAGTACTGCAGGTTGAAAGGAAAAACAGGAGAGAAGGTTGAAAAAGAGTGAAGAAATGAATATTATTAGTAAGAATAACTAAAAAGGTAGAAAGAGAAATAAAAACAAAATATGACATATATAAACGTAAATAAAATTGGTTAATGTATATAGTTCTTTGAGAAATAACATTGAATGTTAATGGAATAAACTATCCAATCAAAAGAAATAGATTGGCAGAAAAGATAAGGAAATATGACCTATCTATATGCTATCTACAAGACACTCATCTTTGACCCAGGGACACAAGGAGGTTGAAAGTGAATGGCTGGAAAATGATTTTACATGCAAACAATAACCAAAAAAGGCAAGGAGTAGCTACACTAATATAGGATGAAATAAACTTTAAATGCAAAACTATTGTAAGAGACAAAGAAGAACACTATATATTAATAAAAGTGATAATCTTTCAAGAAGAAAGAATAATTATAAACATTTGCATATGCAACCAGGGTGTCCTATGAGGCAAATATTGGGCAAACTAAGAAGAAAATTAGATACTTCTACAATTATAGTGGGAGACTTTAATACAATTTTACCATTTGACAGAACATCTCAACAGAGGGTTAATAAAGAAACAGAGACTCTGAATAATGCAATAGAGGATCTAGACCTAATAGACATATACAGAACATTACACCAAAATACATGATAATATACATTCTTCTGGAGGGCACATGGCTCATTCCACAGGGTAGACCATATGTCAGGATCTGGGAACAATGGATCTTAATCCACTAAGGATTTAAAAAGATTAAAATCATATAAAGTAATTTCTCTGACCAGAATGGAATGAAACTAGAAATTAATAAGGGGCAGAGAACCTGAGGAGGTGCAAAAATATGGAAATTAAACAATACACTCTTAAACAACCATTGGGTCAAGGAGGAAACTGAAGATAAAAAAGAGACAACCAGCAAGATGGTAGCAGAGTAAGGAGCTTCTAGATGCAGCTAATGCTATATTGCAGATAGTAATAACCCAGAGCTATGTAAAACACCTGTTTGGGGGCTCCAGGAGACCAGAAGTCATCCTGCAACATCCTTGAAAGAATGGAAGGAGGAGACTGTTTATGTGCAGAGAAGATTTGTGAGTAGAGCACTCCACACCCTGGAGGCAGATGCCCATCCTTCACTGGCAACACAAGCTGCCTAGGGGGCTATCGTGTGGCTGGAATTGGAAGCTCCACTTCCCAGAAAGAGGGAAAAAGAAATGGTTGGGCACCAACTTCAGCTACAGATTAGTAAACTGAGCACACTAAAGCATAATCCTAAGAACAGCTAAAGTTTGGACCTGTCCAATTCAGAAAGAGGCTGGTAGGTGCCATTTTAACTCCATTCTTGGCACGAAGGGAAGTGGGACTGACTGAAAATCACACTGCTGATACGGAGGAGATTGCAGTTCAAGCCTATGCCCCATACACCTGTCTGGCAGGAAGAAGTTGGGAGACCTGCACCTGAGTGCAGGAAAATACAAGCCTAGCCACAGAGGCCAATTATCATCCTACTCTGGGGACTCAGGTTGCCTCAGGGTCCATTTCCCCAAAACAGGGAAGGAAGAAATGATTGGCCACAAATTTCAGCTACTGATCAGTAAATTCAGCTGGCTAAAGTGTATCCTTAAGAACAGTTAAAGTTTGAACTTTTCCAAGTTGGAAAGATGCCAGTAGCTGTCATTTTTGCTCGATCCCATTCATGAGGGGAACCCAGGCTGAACTGAAAATCACAGTGATGGCATAGACTGGTTTCCTCACCCAGATTACCCTGCAGGCCTAGCCTAAGCTTCAGCAGAGAGGAAGCTGGTGGGCCCTGCACCAGTCTCTCTAGGTGAATGCAGGTACATTCACCTGGCACAGAATGAATAGTCAGAAGTCTACTGGGACATCTGTGGTCATTTTGGACCCACACATCATAGATTGCTGCCCACACCTATAGCTTCATCCCCACCCTAGGCAGGGGAGAAAGATGTGTGAAACTTCATCCTTCTCTCTGGGCAACTACAGACAGGCTTGCATGATTTGGATTATTGCTCATGGCTGTGGCTCTGTCCCAAATCCTAGGAAAGGAGAAAATTGGGAGAAGATGCATCGGTCACTGGGGCAATGAGTGCAGCGTGAGCCTCCAGAACGTACAGCACCAACTACATCCTTGGCTACTACTACATAAACAGCAAGGGATAAAGGGCAAGAAAGCCCTAAACTAAAGAGAGGAATTGCACATAGAATATATACTATAGTAAGGCATATGTCAAGACACCAACAAATATTACAGTCCACACCAAGAAACAGGAAGATATGACCCAGCTAAAAGAACAAGATAAGCCTCCAAATGATATAAAGAAGTTGAGAAAAGTAATCAGAGATATTCAAACAAGTCTTCTTAATAAATTCAATGAGAATGCTAAAGAGATTAAGGATATTAAGTAGATATTGGTTGAGCACAAAGAAGAATTTGAAAGCATACATAGAAAAATAGCATATCTTATGGTAATGAAAGGTGCAATAAATGAAATTAAAGATACACTGGAATCATGCAATAGCAGATTTGAGGAGGCAGAAGAAAGGATTGGTAAGCTTGAAGAAATGGCCCTTGAAAACAAACAAATGAAAGAGCAGATGAAGAAAAGAATGGAAAAAATTCAATAGGGTCTCAAGGAAGTAAACAACAGCAAGAGACATGCAAACAGATATGTCATGGGTGTCCCAAAAGGAGAAGAAAAAGGAAAAGTGCAGAAGGATTATTTGAAGAAATAATGGTAGAAAATTTCCCAACCTTATTTGAGGGCATAGATATCCATATCCAAGGAGCACAATGCACTCCCATCCAAATAAATCCAAATAGACCAACTCGGAGATACATACTAATCAGAATTTCAAATGCCAAAGATAAAGAGAGAATTCTTAGAGCAGCAAGAGAAAAGCCATGCATAACATATAAGGGATACCAATGAGATTATGTGCCTATTTCTTATCAGAAACCATGAAGGCAAAAAGACAGTGGTATGATATATTTAAGTTACTGCAAAAGAACAACTTCCAGCCAAGAATCTTATATCCAGCAAGATTGTCTTTCAAAAATGAGGGTGAGTTTAGAATATTCACAGGTAAACAGAAACTGAGAGAGTGTGAACCAGGAGATGTGCTTTGCAGGAAATACTAAAGGCTGTGCTACAGCCTAAAAACAAAAGACATGAGAGAAAGGCCTAGAAGAGAGTGTAGAAATGAAGATTATATCAATAAAAGTAACTAAAAGTGTCAAGAGTGTTGAAAATAAAATATGACAGATAAAACCCAAATATTTAGCAATAAACTTAACCAATGATGTGAAGCACTTCTATTCAGAGAACTACAACTTATTGTTAAAAAAATTTTTTTAAAGTCCTAAATGATTGGAACCACATTCAATGCTTATACACTGGAAGACTAAATATCATTAAGATGTCAATTCTACTTATATTGATATATAGATTCAATGCAATCCCAATAAAAAATCCATTTTTTAACTAAATGGAAAACACAATTATCCAACGTATTTCAAAGGGCAAGGATTACCTATTAACAAGAAACATCTTTAAAAGAAAACAAAAGAGCAAAGTTGGAGGTCTCTCATTTTTAGACTTTAAATCATTTTACCTAGCTGCAGTGGTAAAAACAGCATGGTACTCGCATAAAGGCAGACACATAGACGGAATCGATGGTTCAGAAACAGACCCTCACATCTATGGTCAAGGGACTTTTGACTAGCCTTTCAAAACCACCTAGCTTGGGCAGAACAGTTCACTCAAGAAAAGTGCTGAGAGAGCTGGATATCCATAGCCAAAAGAAGGAAAGAGAGGTCCTATCTCACTCCTTATAAAAAACAAATTCAAACTGGATCAAAAACCTAAATATAAAAGCAGGGACCATAAAGTTTCTAGAAGAAATTGTAGGAAAATATCTTCAAGACCTGGTGGTAGGTGGTGGATTCTTAAAGAAGATAAGAGGAAGAATGTGATGGACTACTGATGTTTAATGTATGTAGAAGTTTAATTAACTTTATTGTAAAAGTGTGAAAAGTACAGAGTGGATGGTGATACATTACAGTGGGTAACAGCTAGTTTATAAATGGGAATGTGGCAGAAAATGATAGTCTAGAATTGTATATACCAATTGACAGAAAGCTAGAATATAGTCTAGGGAATGAATAGCACAGTGAAGCCAGAG
>JAQZBX010068604.1:0-15725 GCA_029593785.1 Cabassous unicinctus | reverse complement strand
GCTCAGATATTTTTCTTTCAAGTATTTATTGATTTTTCTTTTCTTTTTTAATTCCAGTCATTCTTCTCTAGACCTTTTTACCTTTTATTTTTCATTAGATAGTATTCCAAGCAGGCAGCCCACTGAAGACATTTCTGAACAGTGTTGATGTTTTCTACATGTATTTACATTCAATAGGGCCTTTCACTTGACTGTTCTGCCTCTTACTAGATTTCCTTGGCCCTAGGTGACTAAACAGACTACTGGCTTCATGCTGACCACAGCTTACAAGAGGACAAATTATATTTTCAGTTCACGCTGTAAGTGAGCTGGAAATCGGTCCATTTCAATCAGGTTTTAGCTTAATCTTGACAGCACTGCATGTTTCTTTCCTTATTTACCTTTCCAAGTTGTAGATGTTTGCTTTCCCTTCAGCCAGTGTACCTTTGACCATTTCATTGAAAACGACTGCCTGTTACTTGACTTCATTATATGCATTTGAGTTATATACCTAGTACTAATTTATTTCAGCCCTGTATTTAGGGTGCTTTAAGGATTTTCAATGTCACAGGTTATTTGACTATTGGTTACTTAATATTGTCTGGTCAGTATCTTCTGGTAGGACTTTTTCCAATCTTGCTAACATGTATATGAATCTGATTTTCTTTTTTCAAACACAGTCAAGAACCCAAAATGGGCAGTAATTGCCCATTTTTCCACTTCTAAAATTAGAACATATCACCAATCTGTTTATAATCATTGATTATAATCATAATTTTTCAAATGGTAATATGCTTTAAAAACTGAAATTTTGTTGTTACTTTTTTTCAAATTCTGAATAATAAATGTCTGTGCATAAAATGAACTGGTAATTACATCAAAATGGAAGCGAAAACAATGAGAGGCCCCACGGGCTCATTTTTCTTTGATAGGTCTATGCTACTTCATACTAACTTGCTCATGCAAAGATAAATGAAACTGACAATCTAAACTATGAGGAAACTAATAACTGAATTCTCAATGTTCTTCTCTGCATATCGATGTCAGCTGAGGAAACTATTAACAGCTGAGAAAACTATATGAATAGCTTCATAACTCTGGCTATAAAAAGAAAAGTAGAATATAAAGGGGGCATAGACAGGAATAATTAAGAGAACATTTATGGTAGAATTTCTATCTGAAGTATCAAATAACTTTTATGGAAAGTTTTTAAAAGTGAAAAAAACAACAACATTGAAATTTATAAGATTGTTTATCAGCACTCTATTATGGAGTCAATATATGATTTTAGGTAGCCATGTTTCTTGTGATTTCTATAAAAATAGAGATATTGTAAAAGAAAAAGAAAAATATATTACATATCTAATTCATATACATATATACATTTAATTCAAACTCAATTGAATATCTGTAATACTTTTAGCATTACTAAAGTCTATTTAATATTACTAATTTATAATTCTTATCTTTTTTGCTTCTTTCTCCTTGGATTATACACTCAGTAAAAATTATATTACTTGCCATGACTTCAAGTAGCATATTCCTCACAGGTTTTTCTTTTTCATATTTATATCATTGCTATTGTTGTGATTACCACAATTTAGTGAAATTCATTGAATTTGGTTATATCCTAAAAACTTAGCAAATTAAAATTTTACCATTTTTTGCTTACAAAATAAAACTCATGATCACTTTTAAAATGTAGCTATTACCATTTACCTTTTAGTTGTGCATTTGTTGTTTTCTGCTAAATTATTATATTTCCCTACAAAATAAGAAAGAGGAAATCCACAGCCAAGACCTCTCTGATTATATGTTTCAACTATTAAGTAGAGCTTGGGACATCATGTCTCTCTGTTGTGGATTACTGAAAGACCAAGTTGTCTTTCATTTGGCTCTTGGAGAGCAGATGAAGCTTTAGAGGAGCTCTGAGCTTAGTCTTGCCATGTGGGGGTTCTCAAGATTGAAAGGGCAATTTTAAGTTGCTTTTATATAGTCCCAGCTAGATTAAGTGAATACTGTTGTACCAGACTCTGTGTTCTGAACTTAAGAAAACTGAAAATGCTTTTTTTCCTTCTGAACCAATAAAGCAACTATTTGGTGTGTGAACGCAGTGTGAGAGTGGGGATGAATATGGGATGGCAGGTGATGGGTGTGTGTGTGCCTTCCTACAGACACAATATCTATTTATGAAAAGTTCTAAGATGAAAATTAATTAGGTTCAGTCAAAAATGAATTATTCTTGGAGAACACCAAAGTTGATTCAAAATGGAAAATTGTCCTATTGAACTAGTATGATTATATTTACACAGAAAGCAAAATATACACATACCCACATATATCATTTACTTGTAGGCAGAAGACTTTAAGCGTTGTGAAAATGTCCCATTTATAAATGTGTTTCCAACAGGGTATTAAATCACAACTTTAATATTTTGACAGGACTGTTAACATTTGATAAAATGAATCCCACAGATTAGCATCCTGATTTACAACTCCCTAGACTCTTAGAGCATTTAGAAGAGTATCTTGAGCTAAATTAGATGAAATAAATAAATGAAACATTGGTTAAAAGAAAATATTTTCTCATTCAGAAGTAGGGATGGAATGCATACCAATGAAAGGACACTCTAAGTAAAAAAAATTAAATCAAAAGAACAATGAAATGAATCATTCCAAAGGCAATACGTTCTTATGGTTAAAATTCAAGAGTGGTAATCAAGAATTCTAGATTTAATTCTTTATTCTGCTACTCAAGTTGTGTGTATCATGCTCTAGTCATTTATCCATTCTGCACATGTTAATTGAACACCCATTACAGGAAGCAGTAATATAAGTTAGTGGATAAGATGAACTTTGGAAGCAAGCTGAGGCATGGATTTGAATTCTGGATCTGCCGCTTGCTGCTATGTGTCCTTGGGTAAGTCACTTGAACCCTCGGTGCTTCAGAATCCTCATTTGTAAAATGGTGATAATATTGGTACCTCATACATTTTTGTACATATTAGATGAATTGATATGTGCAAAGTGCTAAGAACAGTGTTTGACACACATTAGGTACAATTTGCATGTTTTCTCTTTAGTATGGAACTGATTGAAGAAATGTCTATTTAGGAGTTGAAGTAAGAGAGACAAGACATGTACCTATATAATATAGAAATAATTCTATAGTAAGTAGAATGCATGTCAACTATTGTTTTTGCCTGTGTATCGTCCATTAGACCTCATTTAAACACCAACGTAATTCTTCTCTGGAGAACCACCATTTAACACAGTCTAAGTGGTTCAAAAGTGTCTAATCTTGTGTCCACGCTCTGCCCCCAGCTCCTAAGGTGGACTCTGCTCCAAGTCTGAACAATAAGTATATTCTATTCCATCAGCCATAGCATTTGGTGCAGGATGGCTATGTGAACTAATGAGTATCCAAGGAGAGAAAATCCCAGGATTTTTGCTGATCTATTTAATTGGAGAAGCTCTTTTATTTGTAGGGGTTCCTAGTTTTGATGATGATGTAAACCTAGAACTTCCAGGAATCAAACAGAGAGGCAGCTTGCATAAGAATGAAGTGAATCAAAAGAAAACAGTGTCAACAGATGGCAGAAGAGAGAGAGGGGGGAGAAAGAGTGAGAGACAGAACTCTCATGACATCATACAAACTCTTGGATGCACCTGAAACTGCAATAAACATGTCTAAGATCTTGATCTTCACTAATCAATAAATTATATTTCTTAAACAAGTGTAAGTCACTTGTCTTCCTCCTGCAGCCAAAAGTCCTTACTAATACGTAGGAGTTAATATTTGCCATTAGAGATGTGCAAAAACTGTATGATTGATGTCCTAAACATTGAAGGGCTGCCACATTGAAGGGCATTGAGCCCGAATATTATTAGAACTTTAAAATCCCTAGTCTTTTTAAAATTTCATTATATATAAGATTTTTCTATGGAAACAAAAAAAAATTTAATTTAATTTTTGCTTCTTTATCTGCCCTTCAGAGCACTTTAACTAGAGGGTGTTTCCAATGGCAATAATTTCTTATGGGTAAAATCCAAGAGTGGTAATTAAGAATTCTAGATTTAATTCTTTATTCTGCTATTGAAGTTGTTTGTATCATGCTCTAGTCATTTATCCATTCTCTATCAGACTGTGTCACAAGGTCTTTCCCAACTACAAAGGCTGAACAGTCCTTCTCTCCTTAGTTCTCCCACACATTCTGTTCATAAAGCCATCATCATGTGGGATTTAAATATGTTTTTTCACATGTATCTCCTCAATGGGACTGTGGGTCCCTTGAGAACACAGACAATGCCATATTCACCTTTTGCATTCGTTGAACCTACCAAAAAACCTGAAATATAGGAATGCTTAATATTTGTTAAAGAATGAAATTCCAGGACCAGGACACTAAGAAGTGAAAAGCAGACTGGTAATATCCGTCATTTAATGACATTACTGTTGTTTAGACAGAAGCACATCAGAGACCAGGAGAATGCAAAATATGATTCTTTGCTTTGGATTTGAGTGCTGTTTGTAAAAAGAATAGGGTAAAGGTGATTTAGCTCAGTCTCAGCTGTGAGGTGCTTATTCCATGCTGGACTATGGCATGTGGATATTTTCTTTCGGTCTCTAGTACATTCTAACTTTTTTTTCCCCCTTTAAATTCCAGTTTCACAATTTCTTAACTCTTTACAACTTACCACCTCCTCCCTCCCCTCTCTTTGCCCCCTCCTGGATACACATGCTGCCTTACTCCTCCTTCTCTGGTGGATAGAAGAAACAGTCTTTCATTTCCATCCAACCTTCCTTTTAAAGAACCCTATTTTGAACTAGGATTGTGCGGCGTTGGGGTGTCTCAATTGGCAGCAGTAAGGGTGGGGGGGAAGCAGGCTTTAAATCTGCAAATGTAAGAGAAAGAGGGAATTCATTTATTAAGATCTGACTCTAGAATGTGTTAACATACAATACCATCAGTGGACTTACTATCTTTAATGTATCCCCTGTGAATAAGTAAGGAAAAACAAAAATACACCTCTTTCTCTGTTTTCCCGTGCATTTCCTAATGTTCTCTTACTTTTTCCTTGTAAGTCCTAATGAAGGGGTGAGGAAAGAGGACAGAATCTGTCTTACCACAACCAAATGAAACAAATCTGGGGTTCCAATTAGTGAATGGCATTAGGAAGCTAAATATTCTGTCCTGGACAGCAAATATCTTTGGCCTATTTATGGTCCACTGACATTGTCAATTCCTTGTGGTGGCAACCCCCCTCGTCTGGTATTGTGAGCTGCTGGCTTGTGCCCCTGAGGAAGAAGAACCAGTAAATGGCAGTAGCTCCTCAGCACTGAATAAAATTCACACATGTGTATGGAAGAGTTATTCAGTAAGTCTACACTTACGGACAAAAAGAGAACACAAAAATTCAGATCACAAAAGGTTGAATACACTTGCTTTAAAAGTGCTTTCCTGATAATCGTTAATTTTTATGATGACATTAAACTACCAATGTGTACTGACATCATTCTATGGAAAACATGCTAATACCTGTATTATAAGGAAGCCACGGATGAAGATTTTGTTCTTTTATGGAGCAGTTAACAATTACTCTTCCAGCCAAATTATTATGACCAGCACCAAAATGTACACTGTCACTGCTTGGAAAAATGCATGTCATTTGTTACGCAGTAAAGGTGTACACAGATCACTGAATAACCAAAACCATGATGGAAACCGCATTCAAGGAGGATAGTTGACTCAGCAGTGTGAAATTTATAGACAAGGAGTAGCATATTTTCTTTAGAATCCTAGAGATTAATGAGGGCTTTGATACATTTCAGTACTGAACAAACCCTTTAAACACAAATTCATAAATGGAGTTTTGTACATGTCATCATTTTTCAAAAAAATGATTTTAATTTTCTGTTGGGTTTCAGATTCCTTTTAAGTTATTCTTTCTTACTGTCAACCTTCTGGAAAAGTAACATCAGTACTAATGGTAATAATAAAAATAGCTGACATTTATTGAATGTTTGCTATATGTTAGGCACTATGCCAAGCATAGATTATCCTACTTACTGCTTACAACAACCCTAAAGATTAGGTACTTGTCCTCATTTCATGGACAAGGAAATTGAGGCATATCGAGATGAATTAATTGGCCCCAAAGTCACACAGGTAACAACTAGCAAAGCTTTGTTTCTTATTCAAGATTTCTGTCTCCAGAGCTGGCACTCTTAACACTGAACTGAAAATTGTCAGGTCAATTTAAAGAATAACAATTTTTACAATGATAAGTTTAATTTACGCAGCTAGCAGCAAGTAGGTACTAGAAGAGACACTTAGAGTTTTTCAAGTTATCTTTAAATCCAGATTTGTTCCAAGTGGAAATTATTATGAACTCTTTAGTATGTAGGACCTGGCTCTGGTTAATAACCAGTTTCTGTCAATATGCCGCAGGATTTGAGGTACCTGGACTCCATTCAAACCATTAATAGCCTCCAACTACCATAGCTCCTGGTGATCTATCATTAACATTTTCATTACAGTTTCATATGCAAGATAAAACAGCAACTGCAGGAAAGCCATTAAACATAGTAGTAAGCTATGCCAACAAGAAAGATACAACAACTTTCAGAATAAATTATTTCTCAAGTAGTCATTTTTTTTCCCCTAAAGATTGCTTGAAACCCTACCTTTCATTAGTGATTTTGCAGTTGTTTCTTCGGTCTGTAAGAAATTGAGTTGAGTAAGCTACTGCTTCCCTTTCTTCCCATCAGCTTGTACATTTTTAACCAAGGATTCTTTCTGGAATGAATGTACCAATACTTTAGTGGGTCTATATATGTATGTCTGGTAGCTGCCTTCCCTGCAGAAGGACTCTATGCTCCAGTTATTTTTCAGAAAAATAAGCAATGTGTGTATCTATGTGTCTGGTTGTGTATGTATGTGTGAGCTTCATATCTATCTATTTACCTATCTACCTCTCTAAGAAAACACATGCCTGTATAAAAAGTTATTTTGGAGAATTTTATTTCAATCTTTTCCTTTAAAATACCCTCAAAATTAATATTAATAAAAAGAAGGAATACAAGTGGGCATACAAATGAATGAACAGTAATTTGTCCCAGATGAACTGTTTAGAATTGAAATAATAAAACAGTGGAAAAATCATGGATAAAAAGTTAAGAATTTATGGTTTCACCAACAACTCTACTTGGATTCTTTTTCTTGCTGTCTCTCCAGACAAGTTTCTAAATGTTTTGCAACCTCTCATATCTAATCAGTGTCTGCTATTCAGAGTTAATAGAGAAAATGCAAGTCCATGCGATTCCCTTTACCCCTGAATCCAGCCCCATGTCCAGGGGCTTTGAATTATAAACTCGGTGGCTGTCTCTGTGTGCCCCTGGAGGCTTTACTGGCTCACCTTCAGGCACCTGTACACAGTTTATTTCCTGATTCCCTGAATTTGTCTTTTGGTTTCAGCATTTCAACACTGGCGGGGGAGGCGGGGGCGTGGCAATGCTAAGAGTGTTAACCAAAGAGATCAACCTATCTTGTTTTACTATCCAAATCTGGACAAACACTTTTGGAAAAAGCCTAACAGCAAAAATCAGATTTTGTGTTCGTTTAAAATGTACGTAATTCCGTTTCATGACAAGTTATTCCAAAGTTTAAATTCTGAATTTATACTTTCTGTTTGTTTGTTTGTTTGTTTAAGCAGCCCATTGTTAAAAATTCTTTCTAAAATCTGTATTCTGCTCCGTTTAATTAACCAATGCTTTAGGCATTTATTGCTGATCATCGGGTTTTTCAGACCAATGTGTGTAACTGGCCCTTTATTTCGGAACTTTTCAAGGCAAATGGCACTTCTTGGAGTTCATATGGTTTTCATTTCAGTAACTGGGGAGTGCCACCAGGGAGTAACAGTGCCGTGTGCCTTATCAGTAGAAAGAAGATTGTGGAGGCTTGAACTAAGCATTTAATATTTATCATGAAGACTGGGGACTCCCCAGGAGCTGAAGCCACTATATTTCTTTTTATAGCATAAGGAAGGTTTGCCTGCACATTTTTCCCCCAGCAAGTAGATTGACAGATAATAAATTTTTTATGGGGCAGACATGAACTTGCAGCTTAAGCAATAATAAGGGCATATGTAAAGTGGCACACAAATCCACAGGAAAGCTAGTGGACACTGGGAAGAAAAACCTTCTCCTATTTACAAAATGTCCTCAATAAAATACCATGAATCTTGGCATTAACCCTGAGAGCCAGGTTTTTCAATTCCTCCTTTCTTGCAAGATAGCCCATTTGCTTCTGTGATACAGTAAATGTCTGGCTTTAGGTTATGTCCCAAGGCCATTTCCATGGTGCTTGAATGCATTTGCACTGCTATCTAGGCACTCAAGAGTTCATAAAAATATTATGTGCAACAAAGCTCCAAAGTGAAAAGGCAAAAAGAAATCACACAACATTTTAAGAAATAATTCATCATTCACTGTGGCATCTAAGCAGATATTAATTATCCTGTGAAAAAGAACAAAGCTGTTTCTAAGTCAAAATATTGAGCTTCATGCTGAGTTATTACATCATGCATTATTTATCTAAGTGGTATCTAGAAATGAAATAATTGTTTGCAGGATTCCACCACCACACACAGTCTAGTGGTTCTGACTCATTCCTCTGACTCATCAACCCCATACTGTTCCCTTTGGATAAATTAGGCACAGTGGGAAAATATTGATCATTAAAGCAATTTTATGGGGTTAACTTTCCTATTAGTGCTAGAAGGAATTCTGATTTTTGAAATGAGTCTCTTGTGATCTAACCAATGAACCACTCCGCCTCTATGAATTTGCCCAAATATATTTTATAAGAATTCCACAAAATATTTTGCAATGCTGAATAATGAAACCATTATGGAAGTATAGTAGTTAAATATTTGTGATTCTTAGGTAAAAGGCATAATTAAATATTATTTCTGAAATCATACATATAACCTAAGTAGGTTTTATAACGCACTTTATGCAAAGCATTAAGAAAAGCTTTATTATGGAATTACTGTCAATACTTTTCTGGCAGAGAGAAAAGAGAGTTTTGGTTTGTCCTTTAAATTAAGATGAATATTTTCTTTTATTTTTCTCAATCCTTGTTTAGTTAGTACTATACTTGTACCAATGTGGCTTCCACATTGAGATGGAGACTAGTGTTGTATTTGCTTACAAGTTAATTGAATGATATTGTTCTCACTTTGAAGATATACAATTTTATTATATGATGTTAGAAAAGTACATATAACATACAGAAGAACTCATATAGAATGACAGCCTTGGTTATAAAATAAATTTTAAAGAAAATGAAATGAAGAGAAAAATGAGAAAACAAGAATTATCCATCCTCAAGCCACTGTCATTTACAATGATCTCAATGATAGCAAAAATGATTTCATCTCATCCTTAAGAAAGAGGCATTCTGCTTCCATCGTGCTTCTAATATGTATCTCATAATTCCTCCAGTTGAAATAAAACAAGTGTGCTAAACCTTTGCCCGGAAGGTAGAAAGCCCACAATATTAACCCTTTAAATTTTAAAGCAAGATATGTTGCTAACACCTTAAAATGTTTTCTTCTTTTTCTCAGTTTGCATATATGGAAAAAGTAATCAAATGTTTACGTCATTTATTCATCATATCCATTCAGTGTGTATCTACTGTGCCCCAAGCATTACTCCACACTTGTGATATATAAGATAAAACAGACAAAAATCTCTGCCCTCATGGAGGCTGGATTCTTTTGCTTTCCCTGAAATCAGACCAGGATGGAGAATTATGGCATAGTAAAATTTTAACAATCACCAAACTCCCTAAAAAAGGGCATTTGATGCCATACCAGTGTCTGGGGGAATCATGGCAGTTTAACAGAACATTCACACACACATTCACACCCACAGAAAGAGATGGATATATCTTTATGTGTATATAATATGTTACACATACATACCTATAGAGATGTGTATGTAAAGATACATACCTGTTATATAGGTTATTATAGATGATAATATAGCATTGTTGTTATAAATATATATGGTTTTCTTTTATATATGTATGTTTGCATGTGTTTATTCCAAGGCTATAGTGTCCTTTTAATTATTATATGAAGGCTTCAAAGAAATAAATATTTTATGTTAATACAAAACAACTATACAAAGGAAAAGTATTATCAAAATATTGATACCCTTTTTGGCATGTTTCTCTTTCTGTTAATATTTCTTTAAGAGATAAGATATATTTAGTAAAAATATCTGAAGATATCAATACCACTCTTGCTCCAGTGACCTGATAAAATGTAATACAATCTTAGTGAATAAGTTCTATATTCAAAGCTATTTTCTCAATTGTTTTAAGCTCTTTGCCTACTAGAGCAAATGTTGCAAAAATCTATTCATTTGTCCTCGAAAATTATAAACCTAGAAATAGAAAATATAGTCTATATAAAACTGAATCTTTTTTTAAGAATTAGGAATACAATCATTAACATGCTGAGGATAATTTCGCCTCAGGCATGTGTTAGTAGCTATGGCTGCAGAATCTATTTGTAATTGTTCTGTGTAAAGCTCATAAAATTTCTCCTTGTGTCCAGAAAGCAAAAGTTTCATGGAACTAAGTGAGCACTGGCTGCTGCTTTTGATCCTTAGCAGAAACCTAAGTTCAGATAGAGAAATTTGCCACTTTCCAGTCTTCCACATGCTTATTTTATTAAACATATGTGAAGGATATACAGACAACTTACAAAAAATGCATTACATAGGTAATATTCATTGGTAACCTGGATTATAAGATTACCATTAATGCTGAGGTACAGTTAGGAATCACTGAATGATGTATGGGTGGATCGTGGTTAGGGGTTAGAGATGGAGGTGATTATGTCTTAATGAGAAGCCTTATTTTCTCAACAGTGAGCACACAGACTGAAGAGAGACCTCTTTAACTTCTAATCTCAACTCCATGATTTACTCTCTGTATGACCTTGAGTAAGTCATTTAATATCTCTGAGCCCAGTTTCCTCAAATAAAATACAGATAATAACCTCCACCTTGCAGATTTGTTGTGAGGATTTGGCAAGAACAGTACAGTGCTGTTCAATCCCTGAGATGGTTATTATTTCATGTTTAGTCAAGGTTGTTGTCAACTATAATCTTCCTTCTCAGAAGAACACAGGGAAGGTAGAGAAACAATGAAGAATTTCCACTGCTGCTGTAATGGTGGATGGGCTGGTGGATGAGTTGTCAGGGCAACTAAGGAACGATGGTATTTGATTTTTTGTACACTATCTTTAAGATTTGGGACATGAGGTCTTCGCGCTCAGAAAACAGAAGCATTTGGATCGACGTTAGACATATCCTACTGATTTAGAATAGCAGCATCTTTTAGACCCAATCAACCTAGAAAATGGCAGAGTAGGCTTCAGATTCAAAACCAAAATTCTTGATTTCTAAATTCACTAAGAAATTCTTAGATAGCACATATATTAGTTATCTATTCCTGTCTAACAAATAACCACACTTTAGTGGCTTAAAACAATATACATTAGTATCCCAGTTTCCATGGGTCAAAAGTCATGAAGTCATGAAGTTGGGTCTTCTGCTCAGGGTCTCACAAGGCTCTAGTCAAGGTGTCAGTTGGCTGGCTCATCAGTCTCATCTGAAGCTCAGAATCCTCTTCCATGCACCAGTCATTGTTGAAAGAATTCATTTCCTTGTGGTTGTACAACTGAGCCCCTCAGCTCCTAGAAGCTGCCCCCTCTCCACAGGCAGTTCACAAGATGGCAATTTGCTTCTCTCTGAGGGCAGCAGGAGAATTTCTTTGAAATTCATCTTCTTTAAAAGTCTCACCTGATTAAGGAAGGCTCACCCAGGACAATCTCCTTTTGGATGAACTCAAAGTCAGCTCATTAGGGACCTTAATTATGTAAAAACATACCTTTATCTTTGCCATGTAACTAAGTTTGCCAGATAAAATACAGGACACTCAGTTAAATTTGAACTTTAGATAAACAACAAAGTGTTTATTTTCAAATTTTTGCTGTTTACATATCTTGTCCTTCCAAAGTTTAGATCCATTCTCTTAATGAACATGCTGTTTTCCTTCTGGATATCCTCCAATCTCTTAACTTCTTCCTATTTTTTTAGCCCACATATTAAAAAAACTGCTAGTCAAGACCAAATCCACATGTGAGTGGGTGTGTGTAGCAGTAGTAGTAGGCTAGCATTATTATTTATTTTATTTAAATTAATTTAGCCAGGGTTTATTCCTTCTAGTTGTCATAGGTCCTTCTTGCTACTACTGCTATCTGATATCCATTCCTAGCTGTTCATTATTTACTTTCACTGATCCTGATAGGTATTTAAGTTTGTGATCCTTGTTGAGTTCATTAGCCATGTTTTGCTTTCACTTGTCTCCCTATACTAATTGGACAATCTGATTAGCCATGTTGACATCAACAATCTTCAAAATCGTGAGCCCCTTCTTTACTCAATATTCTAGGGTTTCCTTTTCCACTTTGCAGGACTCCAATCTCTATCATCTGCTATAGATAAAGTTACCCAACTCTAGCAAGTGATTTCAATGACTTTGTAACTCTTGAGCCTATACCTTGCCTTGAGTGATGAGAGTTGTCTTTCTTGGCTTTCCTAGCACATGCACCATAGTAGTCTACCCTAACCTTTTTCATTTCACTCCTTATTCTCTACAGATAAATAACAATCTGGGGGGTTGAGAATACTCCAGTATCCCAAACCTTAACATTCCTCTTTCCAGCTTCAAAATCAATTCTCTTTCTTTTCCTGCCTCCCTTTTTTCCCTTCTTTGAGTGTGGAAGATTGTCTAGCCTCATTTCCAAGACTAATCCTCTGCCTGAGCTCTTTTATTGCTTTAATATAGCTTGAGGATTAGAGAAAATGATTTTAAAATCCTGCCTTGGATATCTGGCTCAAGTCTAATATTCTACTGATGGAGCTTAATTGTTCTTAACCTCAGGTTTAGTTCTGAAAATTTGTATTTCTCTATGAGAAGCCCTTTATGCCTTCTGAGTGCCAAAATTTATTTTTAAACCTTCAGTTGGCATGTAACTTTGTCACATCCAGTTATTACATATCTATTTATACATCTGTCCACACCTATGGCTTGTAAGCAATTCCAAGATAAGGACGTGGTCTTATTAATAGTTTTATCCCTACTGTACAGTCCTTGGTTGATAATTGGATTGAATGAGTAATTATGAAAGAAATAAATGCCAAGTTTTTACAAATACCTTTTCTCACATGCACTGTTGCTCACGTGTTTGCCTGTTTGATTCAGTGTATTGGTGGTGGAGTTCAGATAGTATCTGTGTTGCTCACCATGCCTTGATGGGCCAGCAGAGGTCCAGGGTGGGGGATATCTTTGTCCCATATAATTAATAATATTTGCTGATAACTTTTTTTGAGCCAGACTGTACTCTAAGTGAGAAGTCGCCAGGCTATTGCCCATAGGCCATATCCTCCACATTTGCTGTTTTTGTATGCTCCACAAGATAAAAATGGTTTTCACATGTTTAAATGGTTGAAAAGAAATCAAAAGAATAATAGTATTTTCTGACAAATACTCAAATTCAATGTCCATAAACTGAGATTTGAATTTCATTTAAAAAGTTATTTGTGGATTTATTTTTCTCTCTTGTTATATAAGTACCTACATAATAGCCTCGCTTTTGCTCCCTTACCCACAAATCCTAAAATATTTACTAACTGGTCCTTAAGAGAAAAAAGTTTGCTGACCCCATCTCTAAATGCTTGACATGCTAAAAGAGGGAAAGGAAGTGGCCCACACTGATTGAGTTAGAAATTTGCTGGACTGGAATGTGAGCACAAGCAGTGATTCACTATTCTTCCTTTTGCCTTAATGCTGACTGAAAGTGTTAGATTGTGATGGTGATAGATCTTAAATACATCTAGTAAGTTTTATTTATATGCATGACCTTAACTTGGAATCTTCCCATAAAAATCAAATTTATTAGTGATCCCATAAGAATTACTCAACATAAATAAATAAATTGAACATATATGATAACCCTGAATTTTAACAAGGATTTGTATGGTGGATAGCTTGGTAACTATTCCACTCATAAACTATGAATGCATAATCTACTGAGAAAACACCCGTCTCCACTCTCCCCAAATATTTGCGGAGACTACTCCAGCATCTGCTGGTGGCCACGGCCTTTTGAATGAATGCCAGTACTGCTGCTCCACGCTTGCCAGCTCCTCACTTGTCTCATGTTTTGACTTGGAGGTCAGTGGAACTGAAAGTGCTGACTTGGGAGATTGGCGCAGCTACTTTTGCAGCTTCAGGTCCTTAAAGCTGCAGTTTCACACCAGTGTGTTTCAGCGCTTCTTAATTGTCAGCAGTGAAGTTCTGCAGCTGACTCTGTCAAATTTTTCTATGTACACACAAAATTCCTGGGGAGGTTGCCTGGAGTGACACCTAGACACTGTTTTTATTCATACCCATACCTCCGTTTCTTTTTAGATAAAGGTAAGAAAAGGGTTCTTACTCTCTCTGGGTTCCAGGAGCATCTTCTCTGCTTCAAGGGCATCATCTCAGCATTTAGGAGTGATTGTGACCCCTCCCTCTTTGTGTTGAACGACAGCAATGGCAGTTGATTGAAAGCTGGATTCAAAGATCCCAAATTTCTCCCACAGGCCTTGGAATCTTTCCATGCAAGTCACATTTACTAGTGATAGCATAAGAATTACTCAAAATCAATATGTAAATTGAACACACACGATGATCTTAGCATTTATCAAAGGTGCTGGTGATGATGATGGCTTGAAAACTATTTCACTCAATACATGATCTTTAATGAATAAATGAATGAATAAATTAAAGAAAATATTCAACTATGAGAAAGGTCAATTACATTTCCAAAGATTCATAATTTTTTGGTGATTTAACCACCTCCATTCTTTCGCAGATATTGAATAGCCCTCTGGGTTCCCAAGGAAAAGTAAATTTGAAACTTTATGTGTAAGCAACATATACTTTCAAATAGTTACTAATTGATATAAAAATAAACACATATGTTATAAAAGTACCAGGATTCATATCATGTCCCTGAAAGTATTCCTATATCTTGTATTGTTTGGGAAAACTTTGCATATACAGGTTTTAGTCTTAATCATTTTCCACTAAATTCAACTATTTTCTTTTTTCTTCTAAAAAAAAGGCATAAATCAAATTACTTTTTCTTCCCAGGGAGGGGGGATTAGGTTGGAATTTTTAAAGTGTGATGTTCTTCAAGGCAAGCTGCCTGTTAAGAGACAAAAGATACTACCCAATAGCTATTTCCTCTAATAGTACAGGATGATGATAAGTTTCCTTGTCCATGATTGCCACACAAAACTACTGAGTTCCATGGAAAATCTCTAGTGATGGCTTATTTCTCCAGTACAATTTTTTTCCTACAGATTTCAATTTAGTTACAGATTTATAGATTTTAATCCCAATTTGATATAGGAAATTTTGTCAGGTTACTTAATAGTTTTTTAAGGAAAAGCATCCCGAAGGTCTTTTCCCTTCCTCCATTTATTTGACAATGACTCTCTGTGATCCAGTTTTGACATGGGTGCAGTTTTCTGGCTGTAGTGATTTTGACTTTTGTCTGCAAATTCCCTTATCCTATTCTTTCCTCGGTCACTCATGCTGCCTGAACTGACCTCT
>JAQZBX010068603.1:0-15723 GCA_029593785.1 Cabassous unicinctus | reverse complement strand
TGTAGCTTTGGGCAAGTCACCCTCCCTGGTGCTCTAAGATATGGCACTGCTTCTGCAGCCTCTATTATCTTTTTTTTTTTTTTTCAAGATTTATTCAATTATTTATTTATCCCCCCGCCCTTGCTGCTTGTGTTTTACTGTGTCCATTCGCTGTGTGTTTCTTCCGTGTCTGCTTATCTCCCCCTTGCTGTGAGGTCCTACTGCATCAGCCCACCACGCCGCGCAGGCCGGCCTGCTCTCACAAGGAGGCCCCGGGAAGCGAACCCGGGGCCTCCCGCATGGTAAACGGGGGCTCTATCCATTGAGCCACACCCACTTCCCAGGGGATTTCTTACATCACCTTGATGATGGCATCACCTACACTTATTTTTTAAACTGGGCATATATTGTTTAATATATTATGTAATGTGTGCTTTATTTTCACATTAACAGTAATTCTTTTTAAAGTCTCAAGAAGTTGTGTTTATGTTCTTTAATTTCTTGAATAAATCTCAAAATCTATAGTCTCAAAAAGTAGTCAAATTATCCTATTTTATATGCCACTTTGAAAAGTTACATAGAAGACACAATTCAAATGGAAAAATAAAGGTTTCCTGCTGAGAAAAGGGAGGTACGTCGTGTATCTAGTTCTACCAAGAGGTGAAGGATCAATTGCAAATGTTCAAGTTCATTAAAAAATAAAAGATGTGGTTTGTTCCAAGTCAGCTTGTAAAATTTTCATCCTGACCCTTTGATTCCCTTCATTACTGGAAATTCTCTGGTGTCTGAAGCTACCCTGCATCTGGCTTCTGGGAAGAAGTTCTTATTCATTCCATTTCACTCCAGAGCAGAGAAAGTCTGACCTGAAAGGAAACCTGACCCAGAACTCCTCCAGGGCAGAATACTGATGAACACAGATGGCTCCCTCAAAGACAAGCTTTGGTTATAATTCTGCCTTCTGCAAGTTGGGAGTACAGACAGTCTCAGAGTTTACAAAGCCATGTGCTCTTGAAAGCCTCATTGGGGTGGGGGGGGGGTTGTCTAGGATATTGAGCATGCTTGCAGGAGTATTGCCTTTCTCAAAATGTTCCATTTGATCAGGGAAAGCCATAAGTAAGGGCATAAAGGCACCAAGACATGGAGAAAAGATTTTTTAAATTAACAAAATGTAAAGTGATTTCTCATTTACTTTCAAGTTCTCACATTCAACAAGAGAGCTAATTAGAGAAAAATTTTCCTACAGAAAAACAATAATAAGGTAGAATGACACAGTGTTAGGAGGTTTTGAAGCAAGGAACGTCTACTTTCAAACCTCAGTTCCACTGTTTAGTAGATTACCTCTCTCAGTACAAATTTCTTCATCTGTAAAATTAGGATAAAAAACTGCACATATTGCAAAGTGATGCTGGGAAGATTCAGTGAGACAATGTATGAAAAGTATTTAGCTCAGAATGTTGCACATGTTAAGTGCTTAATAAATAGTTGCTGGCATAATAATAATATTAACAACAACAAGAGTGTCCCTTTCAGATTTATACTTGATCTAGCTATAAAAATTTCTAGTAGAAGTGATTATATGATTACAGAGTCTGCCCCTTGGGGGTCATTTGGCTCATGCCCCTAAGTTAGTCAGAGAAGGAAAATTTCAGCTTCTCAGGTTGGCCATTCTAATACTTAACATTCCCTGTCAAAAATGGAAAAATTGCTTTAGGTTCTTGGTCTGCTAAATAACTGGGTTGGACTAAATATTCTCTATGGTGCTTTCTAAACACTAAAAATTTGTGCTTCTTACATCCTTTGTCATCTGCAAATCAAACCTGTTGCAGTATTTCAATCAATTTTCTTCATTGAATGAGTATTTCTACCCTTTTCAGTACAAAATATGACCTTTAGGCTAGTTTGGTGGTCAAGGTTTATTGTTTTGTTTTTGTTTTTCTTTGTTTGTGTTCTAAGGAAACCCTATAGACTAACACAGCCTTAATAGAGCTTAGTATTGTAATTTCAGCCAGAGAACTGAGCAATTGCCATACCACTAGAGTTTGCTTAGACCAAACTTTTAGGTTTCCCTGCTTTGAAAGAGAAGAAAAATATCATTTTGTGAAACTGTCAAAACAATTGATGATTCTGAAAACTACTTGTATGAGTTTCAGAGGTTGAGATATAATCTGTGTTTTAAATTATATTTGCTATTTCATTGACAAAAGCTATTTAGTTATAGGAACCATTTCTATTTACAAATCCACTTGAGCGTAAGAACTAAAGCTCATGAGTTCCTTCTTTCAGGCAGAAATTCTTTGTTCTTTTCTCCTGGGTACATTTGCTGGTTATCCAGGAGATGGCACTGTTGTTTCAAAGGAATGACTTCCATGAGGACCAGAAATGGAGCTTGGGAAAAACGGAAAATGTAAGGAAGTCAGAGGTTAAAAGAGAAGCAGCCAGAAAAGCCCTGGCTTAATGAGGGCTTGGGAATAACGGCTAAATATGCTTAAGTAACCGTCTCCTTCAATTTCCCATTACAGGGGCCAACGTGAACATGAAGACTAACAACCAAGATGAGGAGACGCCCTTGCACACAGCTGCCCACTTTGGCCTCCCTGAGCTGGTGGCCTTCTACGTGGAGCACGGGGCCATTGTGGACAGTGTGAATGCCCACATGGAGACCCCACTGGCTGTTGCAACCTACTGGGCTCTCCGCTTTAAAGAACAGGAGTACAGCAGGGATCACCACCTCATCTGCCGCATGCTGCTCGACTACAAAGCTGAGGTCAATGCCCGGGATGATGACTTTAAATCTCCCCTCCACAAGGCAGCGTGGAACTGTGACCATGTACTCATGCACATGATGCTGGAAGCTGGCGCCGAAGCGAACCTCATGGACATCAATGGCTGTGCTGCCATCCAGTATGTGCTGAAGGTCACCTCTGTGCGACCTGCTGCCCAGCCCGAGATCTGCTACCAGCTACTGTTGAACCATGGGGCTGCTCGAATATACCCTCCACAGTTCCATAAGGTGAGGCTGTGTGAAAAGGCCAGATGGAAGACCTGTTAGTTAGCAGGGTAAATGAGACTTAAATGACAGCTTGGTCTGAAATTGCCAGGTAACTCAAGATTGTTTGAGGCTTGAGTGGTTGGGACAACTGCCTCTGATCTTCTATTTGACTTCCCATTTTTGCCTAGAACCCTAGTTATCTTTGTCCTAAGGTTGCTGAGAGCTAGAAATGTAAACAAAGGTGGAAAATAATTTTTCATTTCCTAAGTGAACACAAATCAACTGGTAGTGGCTGCCTGGGGACGGAGTTGAAAAACATCAGAAGGCCACTTTAAGTCTGCAGGAGAGGTGAATGGTGTCAAACAGGCCACAACTTCCCATCTCTTAAGTAGGATATCTGATCTAAAGATGGCTTAGCTTGCTTTGGAATTAGTTTGTAGACATGAAAGGACCACCTAATCTTCCAGTTTAATGAAAGCTAACATTTATTAAGCACTTCTAAATATATGGCACACTGTTATGAGCATCTTAGATATCTAAATTCAACTCATTTAGTTCCCATAACAATTCTAGGAGGTAACTATTCTTATTATCCTCATTCTGCAGGGGAGGAAACTGAGGCCCAGAGAAGTTAAGCAACTTGTCTGAGCTCACAAAGTGGCAGTGACAGGATTCAAACAGATAATTTGGCTCCAATGTTCTTTCTTGTAATGCCACACTATATAGGCGCTCATTTTAACGTTTATTTATCATCTCTAATGGACTGGCAGGGACCAGATGCTAGGAATACTGGTGTGAGTAAAACATGATTCCAACTTTCAAGTAGTGTAGAAATCTTAAAGAGATGATTTTAATATGCTATGGTAAATGAAAAGTAGAGGAATAAAGGGTGCCATAGGTACATGGATGAGAGAGGGTTTTGCATTAGGTTGATTACACTAATTAATTTGGAAGCCAAAATGCATTTCACCTTGAAATAAACAAATTAAAGCAGTCATAGAGGTGTGTATGTAGGTGGTTTGTACACCATATATGTAGACTTCCATGTAGGCCATGGCAATGGCCTCGGTTTTTGTGATGGCTATGTTCATGGGTCAGGTTGATCAGGTTATGGTGTCCAGTTGTTTAGTCAAGCAAGCACTGGCCTGATTCTTACTGTGAAGATATTTCATGGATTTAAATTATTAGTCAGTTGATTGCATCTGTAGCTGATTATGCTGCAATCAACAGAGGACATGGCCTTGAATGATGATAGAAGTTCACCCAATCAGTTGAAGGCCTTAAAGGGAGAGCTAAAGATTTCAGTATTAAGAAAGAAGAATTTCTACCCCTACTTCAGCCAGCCAACTTTTCCTAGGGAATTCTTTGTAACCTTCATCGTAGTTCCCAACTTGCAGCCTGCCCTTCAGAATTCAGACTTGTCAATCCTTGTCATATGAGCCAATTCCTACAATAAATCTCATAATACTTACATGCACACATGCACATACACATATATCCTGTCAGTACTATTTCCCTGGAGAACCTGGACTACTACAGATTTTGGTACCAAGAGTGGTCCCCCCCCCCGCCCCCACACACACACCAAGATGGCTCCTTGGTCTATCTGCTCATTGTCTCCACTTATTGTCTGCTCATCTTTAGGAAGCACCAGGAACCAAACCCGGAACCTCCCATATGGGAGGTAAGTGCCCAACCACTTGAGCCACATCTGTTCCCTGGTCATTGTGTCTGCTTGTTTGTCAGCTCATTGCATCAGCTCATCTTCTTTAGGAGGCACCAGGAACTGAACCCAGAACCTCCCATGTGGGTGGTGGAAACCCAACTGCTTGAGCCACATCTGCTCCCTTCAAGAGTGGTTTTTGAGAAACAGAACCTTATAGATGAGATTTCTGAATTGGTTCTGAGGTTTTTGGAAATTGCTTCTCTAATATGATTATAATAAAAGCCACTAATGGCTCTATTTTTAATGATCAATATGGTGCTGATAGTCCATGGCATGAATTGACAATACAAATATGAAAAAAATCATCATTGGATATTGCTCAAATGCTTATAAGAAGAAAGGTTCTGGCTGACAGTGTGTTTGATACCTTAACAGATTTGTAGACTAGAAGGTATAATGATGTTGGCTGGTTGTTCTTAAATATGCCTGATACATTTGTTAAAGAAGGGTGAGCTCAAGGCTTCAAGTTCCCAGGTCAAGTGCTGCATACAAGACATGAAAGTTTCTTATTTTGTGTAGCTGCAGACTGGAGATTTCTGAAAATCAGACCCAGAGTCTCATTGTGTGAGTGGCTGAATTACAACATAAATTGAATTTCCAACTTGGAGGATGCCTGCTGTTAAAGTTAGGACATTGATGGGGGAAAGAATGGGATACTGAAAATTGGAATGGAGACATATGTGCTGATAATGATAATGGTGGGGACTATGAAGCCCTAGATTCTACTGAGTCTTCTTTCCAGATAAACCTTTAATGGTCTACCCTGAGGAATCAGCCATATTGCCTCCATCTGTACAGATTAATCTTTCTGTGCCTGTTAAACCTGTAATTGTGTTCCCTGAGGAAATAGCCCTCATACCTCCCTCTGAAGAGATTAATATTTTCTCACCAGATAAAACAGCAATGGAGTACCCTGAGGTATTCGGCTTTCAAGACACTTCTAATTCTTCTCCTGATCCACCCCCACAACCCCTGTTTTCTTCCAGACCTATAACTGGACTGAAGTCCCAACAGGCTCCAAAAGATGAGGTACAAAATGTGACCCATTAAGAGGTGTGTTACACTTTAAAAGAACTGCATGAATTTTGCAATTTATATAGACAGAAATCAGTGGACTATGTGTGGAAATGGATATCCTTCACTATTCTATCTCAGGGGTATAACAACTCTACAGCTCTATGTCTTAATGTAGTCTGCAGGACCTTGATTGACTTTCCCTTCCACAAGACATAACACTGGCCCTTTATATTAATGACATTCTGCAGATTGAATCTAGGGAGCAAGAGGTAGGAACTCCTGTAGACTGGCATTGGAAAGATATTTACATTCATAGGGTAGGAGATAAATCCAACACAAATTCAGAGGCCTTCCACCTCAATGAAATTTCTCTGCATCTAGTGGTGTGGGGCAATGTTCTCTAGGAGGCTGTATATATTCTAAATCAGCATCCATTTGATGTGCTCTTTCCCCATAGCCAGGTGTTTTAGTTTCCTAAGCTGCTCAAGCAAATACCATGAAATGGGTTGACTTAAAAACAATGTAAATTTATTAGTTTATGGTTTCGAAGCTAAGAGAAAGTCCAAATAAAGATGTCATTAAGATGATGCTTTCTTCCCAAAGAGCAGCATTCTGGGGCTGACTGCCAGTGATCTTTTGTCCTTAGCTTGTCACATGGCAAGGCACATGGTGGTGTCTCCTGGTTTCTTCCTTTCCTTCTGGGTTCCATTTCAGATTCTTGCTTCCTGTGGCTTTTCTCTCTCTCTCATGTCTGAATTCATTCAGCTTATAATGGGCTCCTGTAATAGGATTAAGACCTCTCCTGATTGGGCTGGGCCACACACACTTTAACTGAAGTAACCTCATCAAAAGATACTATTTACAATGGGTTCATACGCATATGAATGGATTAGATTTAAGAACATGTTTTTCTGGTTTATATACAGCTTCAAACCACCATGCCAGGTTCACACTTCCAGAAACCAAGGGATGGAAATGAGAATGGCATCACTCCCTATTACCCCTAGTGATCCACTAGAAAAAACTTTATTTCCTGACCCTCTGACCTTAAGCCCTGCTGGTCCACAGATATCAGTTCCAAAAAGAGGAGTGCTTCCACCAGGAGACACAACAATGATTCTGTTGAACTTCCACCTGACCACTTTGGGTTCCTCATGCCTCTGAATCAACAGCCAAAGGAAGGAATTATTATACTTGCTGGAGTGATTGAACCTGATTATCAAAGGGAAATTAAGACTATTGCTACACAATGGACATAAAGAAGAGTTTGCCTGGAATACAAGAATTCCCTTAGGACATCTCTTAGCACACCAAGCCTGTGATTATAAGGCAATGGAACACTGCAACAACTCAACCCAGGCAGGACTATTAATGTCTCAGACCTTTCAGGAATGAAGGATTGGGTCACCCCATCAAGTAAAGAACCAAGACCAGATAAGGTGCTTGCTGAGGTTAAAGGGAATATGGAATGGGTAGTAGAAAATAGTAGTTATAAATATGAGCTGTGTTCATGCAACCAGCTGCAGAAATAAGGACTCAAATGGTTAGGAATATTTCTTCCTTATTTTGTTATGAATATGTTTGTATATATGCATGAAGCAAATATTTTTGTTTTCTTCCATATCTTACCACCTCATCACATAAGTTTCATTAACTTTATGTCATGATATTTAAGTTATAGGATATAAAGTTTAAAAGTGACTATTAACCAAGGACTTGCATCTTCTTATGGGGAAGAGCTAGTGCATTTTCTGTTGTACACAGGACAGTTCAATCATGTTAGGAGAAAGGTTGACTGTTATTGGTTTTATTTATATATTAAGTATGGTTTAAGGAGATGTGTATGGGTTCCAAGTAGACAAGGGGTGGGCTATGATGGTTAAGTTCATTTGTCAACTTGGCCAGGTATTGGCATCCAGTTGTTTGGTCAACCAAGCACTGACCTGATTGTGTCTGTAAGGATATTTCATGGATTTATACCATCAGTCAGTTGATTGCATCTATGGTTGATTACATCTAATCAACAAAGGAGATTGCCTTCAGCAATGAGAAAAGTTTCATCCAATCAGTTGAAGGCCTTAAAAGGAGAATTGATGATTTCAACAGTAAGAAAGAAGAATTTATATCTCCATTTCAGCCAGCCAGTTCTTCTGGGAATTCATTGAAACCTTCATTGGAGTTTCCAACTTGTGGTCTGCCCTGTGGAATTCAGACTTGCCAAACCCCACAGTCACATGAGCCAATTCCTATAATTACTCCCATAATATTTACATCCATGTATATATATATATATATCCTGTTGGTTCTGTTTCCCTAGAGAACCTGGATTAATACAGTTTTTTACTCTGAATGAGATAGGAAGTCACTGAAGGATTTTGAGTTTAGAAATATAAAGGTCTGATTTATATTTTAAAAGGATCCTTTTTACTGCCTTTTTCAGAAAAATTATAGAGGGGCAAAGACTAGTTGCAATGATTCAGGCAAGAAATGATGGTGACTTAGATCCAGAGTGGAAGTGGTATAGGTGATGAGAAGTGGTCAGATCTGGGATTTAGTCTGAAGAGATAGTCAATGAGATTTGCTGTTGAGTTGGATGTGGGCTGTGAGAGGAAGACAGGTGTCAAGAGCAACTCCAAGGATTTTTGCTGAAGGAAGGAAAAGAATGAAGGAGGCACTTCCTGAGATAAGAATGATGTAGGAGTTCTATATACTTGAGTAGTCTGTCAGCTATCCAAGTAGAGATGTCAGGTAGGCAGTTTGATAATAATAGCCTGTTGTTCAGGGAAAGGTCCAGGCTGGAGACAGAAATTTGGGAGTCTTCATCATGAGCATGGTATATAAAGCCATGAGACCAGATGAAATTAACCAGAGAGTGAGTCTGGAGAGAGAAGAGAAGTGGGAGGAAAGACATGGGGCAATCTGATTAGAGGTTGGGAAGAAGAGAAGGAACCAGCAAGGGAAACCACAGAGAGAATTTGAGATAGGAGTTGAATGTTTTTCTGGAAGCTAGGAGAGAAAGTATTTCTGAAATGGAGGCTGTGGGAGCAACTGGGTGAAATCTAGGTGACAATTCAAATAAAATGAGGGCTAAGTCGTCCACTGGATGAGACAGCAGTTTTATTGGGGCCCTCGTCTAGAGGTGTTTTGATTTGTTTGGATGGAATGGTTGGGGGAAAATGTTGATTGGAGTGGGTTCAAAGGAAAGGGCAAAGAAAGTGAAGACAGTGAGATTTTTGAATTTGATTTTCTTGTAAAGGAGGAGTAGCTGGAAGGAGATGATGGCTGATAAGACAACATGTCTGTTGACTGACGAGAATGCTTCAGGAAAGGGAGAAATTTTGGTGTAGGCAATTACTGAAACAGCATCATTGGTAATATACAAATGGAGATGTCGGTCTTAGTAGCACAGACTCACATTTCACTCACCAAAACAGGAGGGAAGGCAGGGTTTGTGTGCACAGACCCAGGCATGTGTTGGTAGGAGTTTGTAGAAGTTCTTTTCTGGTTGCTTCTATTTTCTCAGTGAAATTAGAAGCAAAGTCTTCAGTTGAAAATGAGAATGGGGAAGGAGGTTTGGAGGTGTGAGGACAAAAAAGAAGACCTGAGATTATTACCCTGGGGAATGAATGGACTTTGAAATACCCTAAGTGTAATGGTTAGGCTAATGTGTCAACTCGGCCAGGTAATTGTGTCCAGGTATTTGTTCCAACAAGCACTGGGCTAATTGTAATACAAGAGCATTTATGGACTTCAATCACCAGTGAGTTTACTGCATGGATGGCTGATTACATCTGCATCAATCAGGGAGATTACATCATCAATGGATGGCGCTTTTATCCAATCAGTTGAATGACTTAAAAGGGGAAGTGATTTCAACATTCAGAGAGAATTTCCCAGTAGAGAGAATTTCCCAGTTCGTCATTGGACAGGCAACTTCTCCCAGAAACTCATCAACGACCCTTCGTCGGACTTTCATCGGAGCCACTGGTTTGCAGCCTGCCTGTGGAGCCTGGACTTGTGCATCCCCACGGTTGCTTGAGAGACTCTTTTAAAATCTCATATTATTGACAGATATCTCCTGTTGATTCTGTTTCCCGAGAGAACCCTGATTAATACACTAAGATTGCTGGTTGGTCCAAGCCTAATAGAGGTCAATGGTCATGCATTTGATGAAACCACGATCCATCTGATCCCAGAACCCAAGCTCTTAGACTTGGTAGTTGTAGCTGTATTTTGTGATAACATATTCCCTGTGAAAGATAATTAAACCTAAAGAAGCATAAGACAAGAAAAGATCTGAAAAAATCATTTTGTTTAATTTCCAAGAATTCAGGCACTAATAGTGTTGTCCTGTTTGTGAATCTCCATGAACACAGATTCTACACCACCCTTTTCCTAGAGTCTCTCTTTGATTTTGGAACCCTCTTGTCTTACACTTCTTTTTTTGTCTTTTTTTAAAATTATCTAAGCTAATTCCTTATTCTTGAGTTTGAATATCTCATATATATCCTAATAAATCTTTACACCTTTATATGGGTTTCCACCTAGGACTTCTCTTTCCTTCCAATCCAAATTTTATATTTCCCCCTAAAATTTTAGATATTAATTGTTTTTGCCTCTGGATTTTGGTTCATGATATATATGAAAAGACTGAGAATCATGAAGATGTTTACATCTTATATTTTCTGTATCAATTTAAAGGAAAGATTGCTTCACAAATGGCCTGAAAAAATATTCTGTGAAATCTATTGTTGAAGTTTCCTGTTTGATCTCAGTTGTGAATCCTCATTTTCTTTGCAGTTTTCCCACTGATACAAGTCAATAGACTTTTGAATTTTTTATTGCTTTTTCATGTTTAGGTTGGAGCCAAGGAATATTTTCATTCAAGAACTATTAAACACACTGTAACCTTAGAAAAAAGGTCAAATGGTTACAACTTATGAAAAATTCAGCAACTTTTATTAAAAGTGTAACAATCCATACTTTGTAGCTATAAATATCTACTACTTCAGTTGCACCCATTTTCTGGATCATACACTGGCATCCTGGATTTGGCTAAAACAACAAATATTAATAGCCTCTAAGGTGAATATAAAACACAATATTTCAAATCACATATGAATTTGTTTCTATTTAAAATTTTGATTTCTGTGTAATCACCCGCAGCTCATTCATTCTAGACCTCGTCTTACTATTTATAGCAGAATACAGAAGCATGGAGTCAAATAAACCTGGATCCTGCCACTTACTTAAGATTGTGACTTTGGATAAGTTACTTAAACTTCCTAAACTTCAGTTTTTTCCCCCTGTGAAATGGATACACCCTGCCTTTATATCTTGGTAGTAATAGTCAATGTCAGTCCTCCACCAGAAGGAAGTTAATCTTACTTGTAGCACATCACAAATATACTCAGATCTGAGAGGATGGTGAAAAGCATTTCTTTACTTTTTTTCTTGGGTCGCTTTCAGTTTCTGCAGAGTCTCTTCCCCATCCCCATCTATACCCCCTCCCATATCTATAAACATCTCTCCCTTGGTCTACCTCCATCTTTTCTTTTACTTACCCACATCTCAACAGGGTCTGGCCATTCTTTATAGTGGAACTCCTAGAAGACAAACAAATTCATCTCTCTCTAATACGGTTCACATCTCAAAGCAGGATTTTGTGCGTTTCCTATGCTCTAAGTCCACCTGAACAGAGAATAGGATGATGAGGGACATAGGGTATGAAGGTCCAGAGAAACATCCCTGCCACATTATCCATGAATAATACCCTTCTCATAGGGTTATTGGGATTAAATGAGATAATATTTGGGATACTTCTCATGGTGCCTGGCACATAATAAAAATTAAATCATGGTCATAACGATAATAATTGCTGTATTACTATGACATAGCTGTTGAGCAAGAGAATCAGGGCTCTTGGGCCGGGTTCAGCCAATAGGGGCCTTCCCAACCAGAAAACACAATGTTATTATTATTATTTTTTTTTTTAAATTTTTATCGGGAGATCCCAGGGATCGAACCCAGGTCCCTCCATATGGGAGACAGACACCCAACCATTTGAGCCACATCCATCCCCCCCAAGGAAACACAATGTGTAAGTCACTGCCTAGAGACTAAATGTTGAGTTTTATTCTGAAACTCACTGGTGGTTGACTGTGGATTGAAATGGTCTCTGTGAAAATAAATAAAAAACCTTCCCCTCATTCCAATTTTAGAGCCACTTTAGGGAGAATGGGGCTTTAAACAGAGTCTCTGCTCTCTAATAATAAGTCTTGCAAAAGTGGGGAAGGTCCTCAGGGTGCCCACAAAAGCAGTTGGCCTGAGAGAGAGAAGAGTAGGACCAGGGGGTTTACACTTCAAGGGCATGGGCCCTGGCTTGCCCATTTACTTGCTGTATGATTTTTGAACAAATCCCTTAATTACTTAGATCCCCATTTCCTCAACTGAAAAATGAAGGAAGTAAAACCACTTTTCAAGATTGTCTGTGGATTGGATGAGTAAAGCATGTATATCATGTAGCCAAGTAACGGTGATTAACAAAATAGTTCGCTTTCTTCATCCTTCCAAAATATACTCTTAGTTCAAGGTAGGAGTCTCCCCTACTAGACATCCTTAAGTGTCTCCACCAAGCTGTAAAATGGGCATTAAATTATGTGCTCCAAAGAACACTTTAGTTCACTGTTAGCATTTTTTTTTTCAGTTCCATTTATTTCCTCTCATTTAGTTGTAGGCTAAAGAGATTTAAGATGGAGTTGGCTACTTATAGATGGCTGGCATTATAAACATTTTCGTTGCCACCCAACAGAGTGTGTAAGAGAACTGGCCCCCTTCCAAAGGAAAACGAAAGAAAAACTCTTCAATTTACGATGCAGATGCTTCAGAGTGATTTAGAGCAACTACTCCGCAGCCCGACTTTGCAAAGAGAAAGTCATCTTTAAGACACGTAAATGACTGACTCATTTATCCTGGAGATAAAGTGATTTGTTCTCTTCTGGATGGGGAATTCAGTTTCCTTATTTACAAGGAACAAGGTCAGAGCTGAAGATGCTGTCTTCCAAACATAAAGCAAATTTGTAGAGGGTGTATTTCACTGAAAGCCAATATATAAATTGCATAAGGCAAAAAAGAGTTATAGGGTCTGCGATTGCTTTCCAGGGCACAAAAGGACATTTGGTTTTTTTCTCCTAGTATAATTCAGAAGGAAGTGACACCCCAGGGAGCCACGACTGGGTTTTCTTGTAGGGCAAGAAAGACATTTTTCTAGGGGAGGGAACGGTAATGTGAAGGTTTGACGAAGGTAAGGATGATTTCTGCAGTTGAAGAATGCTGTATATGAAGCCTAGAGTACAAGTAACCCCCTTTCATCATTAAGTACCTTTCTGTACCTCAAAATATCAATATATCAGAACCAAGGTAGCTTTAGAATTTCTCTACTAAAGTGGCTTAAGGGTGGCATTTGGATTGGAATTGTGGCAGGGAGACTTGAATGTGTTTTTTTTTTTAATAGATTGTGCATTCGTTTGTCCTTCTAGGGGTCAGATGAAGAAGGAATCTAAATCTCCCTCCAGTTGCCACCACTTTATGAAAAGTTTTTTTGTCCAGCTGCTCCTTCATGAAGGGAGAACAGAGACACCAGAGGCTCACAGAAAGTGAAGCTCATTGGACATCTTCTGTTGCTCAGGCAGGCAGAGATGAAGCAGAAGCTTTTCCCACCAGTCCTTCCTCATTTGATAGATGAAGATCCTGGTAGTCAGTGTATAGTGGTGATTTAGGATTTTGCTTTTTCTGAAGGGTCTTTTTTGTTGTTGCTTGATGAAACAATTACTGAGGCCTGAAGAGGGTGTATGCAACTGTCTTAGTTCTGTTGGAAGTCCGCAGTGCCCATGAAAAGAGCTGGCAGACAGTCAGGCTTATGTCAACCAAGGCTTCTGTCAGCAGAAAACTTAGTGGTCAGAGTGTCAGAAAAAACTAAAGACAGCAGTAGGAGTTTTGGACTTTACGCATCTGAAGACTGCAGAAAGTTAGGTTTTGGAACCACCTAACTTTTTACTCTAATGAAAGATGAGACGTTATCTCCCTGTGACATAGGAAACTATGCCAAATGCAAATTGAAGCACCTAAGCTATGAAAGAATGATGTTCTTATATCCATAACTTAATTTGAACTGTTTCTGAGTAGAACTGGGAATTGGATTGCCAGAAAAAATACAAGATGTTGGTTAAATTTGAATTTCAGATAGACTACAATTTTTAATATAAGTATGTACCATGCAATATTTGGGATATACTTATCCTAAAAATTCTTTGTTGTCTACCTGAAATTCAAATTTAGCCAGGCTTGACATTTTATTTGCTAAATTGGGCAAGACCAAGGTGCTGGAAAATTACCTACCCACCCCAATAGCTGTGTTTTCAGATAAAAATCCTTCTATGTACAGTTTTTGCAGGCTCAGAAATGCTGTTTCTTCACAGGGCCTATAGCAACAGGTGTCTGGCTCCAGCCTACCTGCTCACCTCTCATGAACTGATGACACAGGGCTGCTCTTTGTTTGTTTAGACCTGGCTGAAAAAGCCATGGTAAATAGCACAACTTTGAGCACTGTGCCCAGAGGTTTCATGTTAATAGATCTTTTCATTACATGATTTGGACTCAGCTACTGAGCAAGAAAATTCTGAAGTCTTCACTGAATTGGAGTTTCAATATGTACTTTTAATCTGTCATGGCTTGTAACTGCTTTTTCAATAGGAGGACAAGTCAAAGCAGTGGTGTGCTGGAGTTGCCTCATAGCAGCTCATGAAAACTAATTGATAAATTATCAGGAATTTTTGCAAGCTATTTGTTAGTGCAACCATTATTAAAAATTAAATCACATAAATGTTCAATCAAATTATATTTTATAAGGTCATAAATATTCAAAAGACATTAATTCCTAATTATTTTACTCTACATTTCCTAATTATTTTACTCTACATATCTATGGTCTTGAAGTTATTTGCATCTCTTATATCTGCATGGCAGAAACAATATAATGATGTATTACTATGCATCATTCATATTCAAATTCATATTCAGTGAGCGCATGTTGGCAGCTTGAGATAGGCCATGATGAAAGTATTTGTGCCACAGAAATCGGCAAATGCTACCATTCAAGGTTTGATTTATTGTTTTGTTAATTTTTTTTTTTTTTTAGGTACCAGGGGCTGGGAATTGAACCTGGGACCTCATATGTGGAAAGCTGGTGCTCAACCACTGAGCCACATCAGTTCCCCTGAGTTGTTTATTTTTATTTTTATTTTTTTAGGAGGCACCAGGACCCAAACCCAGGACCTCCCATGTGGGAAGCAGGCACTCAACCGCTTGAGCCACATCCACTCCCATGTTTTGTTAATTTTTGGACTTAAGAAATTAATGGAGAAAATGTTAGTGAAGATTAAACTAAATTGTGTGTCCACGGTCATGTCTGTAGCTGTTACATTGTGAATAGCACACCCACACACAAAGTGAAGAACTTGTCTTCCAAAATTGGAAAACTATTATCTGATTTAATAAAAATATTACTCATGTCATTGATGAATGAGTGAAGTTCCAGCATATGCCTTCATTGCTTCACCTTGTCTTACTCTTTAATGTAATAAAAATATCAACAAATGTTCATGAAGGAACTACATATGTTCTTTAATTGCAGTCATAGGTTGGCTATGGTTGCAAATCAATATCCATAAAAAATCAATTTAAAAAAAAATCAAGGAAAGTCTTTAGTGAGTACCAATTGGCTATACAGACTTAAAAATAAAGTGTAGGGGAGCAGATGTGGCTCAAGCAGTTGAGCGCCCTCCTTCCACATGGGAGGTACTGGATTCAGATCCCGGTGCCTCCTGAAAAAACAAACAACAAGCAAAACAAATGAGAAAACCAACTCAGGGAAACCAATGTGGCTCAGTGGTTGAGTACTGGCTTCCCAAATATGAGGTCCTGGGTTCAATCCTGGCCTCCAGTACCTCAAAAA
>JAQZBX010068602.1:0-15730 GCA_029593785.1 Cabassous unicinctus | reverse complement strand
CCCCCACCCCTTGCTGCTTGTGCTCTCTGTGCCCATTTGCTTTGTGTTTTTCTGTGTCTGCTTGTCTCCCTTTGTTGCATCATCTTGCTGTGTCAGCTCACCACACCACACAGGCTGGCTTGCCTTCACCAGGAGACCTGGGGAATCAAACCCGGGGCCTCCCATATGGTAAACGGGAGCCCAACCAATTGAGCCACAGCCGCTTCCCTGACTCAGCTTTTGACCCACAAATTTGGTCTGCTGTGTCCCACCAGCACTTCCAGGCCCGGTGGGGCCACACCATTGTTTGTCTTGGGAGCCAGCAAGGGACTAAGAGATCCGACCCTCTCAGTCACCCTCTCTACTGACTGGGACTAGCTGTTGAGGATGCAGGAAAAGAGAGGCGGCTGTCAGCAAAGGTTGGAGAACACCCTCTGAGAAAGTTTGAGCTATGAGGCTTTTAGTCCAGGCAGGATCCTCTTATTCATTGATCCAGTCTGTGTTGCAGTGAACACACCCTGAGCAGGCTTTGAACTGAGAGGCATGCTGAACAGCGCTATCTGTTGGCCAACCAAGGAAGTGCATGTGAGGAAAAAAAATTTTTTTTTCTCAAAATCATCTTTATTTGAATTCATAAATACATTAGCTCAATAGGCTAATCTACTTTGCTCTTATTCTCAGAATACATGGGCCATAATATTTAGCACATTAGATATTAAAATTGGTATAAGGTTTTGGGGTGACCCGAAAATTTGCATTTCTAGGCAATTTCCATGATTCTGTCCTCAAGGCTTCTTTGATTTAGTCAGTTTTTTAAAAAGCCAAACATGGAGATGAATGTGTGCCAATTTTCAAAGCCTCCATGATCATCTTCAAGAGTCAGCATCCACTTTCCCACCTCGTATTTCAATGTCAAGGCTTTGCTCCTCTTCTCTCCTCAAATCTGAGTATCTTGGGATTCTTTTGAGAATTCTCAAACCTTAGCTACTTTGGAATTCTGTGAGAATTCTGTAAAATAAAGGTAGAAAGTGTAAGTGCAATTCACCAATAGATTAAACAAGACAAAGTACATTTCTCTTGGACACGTCCTAAACTGGATCCAGATTAGGGTGTTCCGGAGAGCTGTTTCCTACATGTGAGGAAATTAAAAGTAAGGAAGTATGAGGCTGTTTACGGCTTTTATGGCCTCCCTCCCAAGGCCCTTGGAAGTGGGTCTGCAACCCTTTATTGGGTCCAGGACTCAGATTTCAGCAACTAACAGGGACAATCCTAAAGACCTAGAAGAGGTTGAACCAAGAATCAAAGAACAGCAGTAACAGCCTCCCACCACAAAGTCCCTATAAGAGAGAAACTGAGCATCAGAGTAAATTCACCATCATAATCAGATGCATAGAAATCAGCAAAGAAATTACAAATCATACTAAGAAAATGGAAGAAATGCCCCAAGCAAACAAATATATCAAAGCCCCAGGTAAGACACAGGATGTGAGACAACTAATCAACAAGATTCATACAAATTTTCAAAATCAAATTAATGAATTGAAAGAAAATATGGCTATATAGATAAAGGACATCAAGAAGACATGAGCAAGCAAAAAGAAGAATTTGAAGACCTGAATGGAAAAGTAACTGAGCTCATGGGAATGAAAGACATGATAGGTGAGAAAAAAACACACTAGAGGCATACAAGAACAGACTTGAAATGATAGAAGAAAGAATAAGTGATACAGAAGACAGAACAGCTGACATTGAAGAGAGAAAAGAATGGAAAAACTGAGCAGGCACACAAGGAGTTGAATGATAACATGAAACACAACAACACGTGTGTCATGGGAGCTCCAGAAGGAGAAGAGAAGGGAAAAGGGGCAGAAAGAGTATTTGAGGAAATGGTAGCTGAAAATTTCTCAACTCTCATGAAAGAAATGAACTTATATGTCTAAGAAGCGCAAGGTACCCAAATCAGAATAAATCCAAATAGACCTACTCCAAGACACATACTACTCAGAAAGTCAAATGTCAAAGATAAAGAGAAAATTATGAGAGCAGCAAGAGAGAAGCAAATCATCACATACAAGGGATGCCCAGGAAGACTTAGTGGGGACTTCTCATCAGAAACCATGGAAGTGAGAAGACAAGATATTATTAGGATACTGAAAGAGAAAAACTGCCAGCTGAGAATTCTTTATCTGGCAAAATTGTCCTCTAAACAGAAAGGTGAGTTAAAAATATTCACAAATAAACAGAAACTAAGGGAGTTCATAAAAAAGAATCCTCCTTTGCAGGAAATATTAAAGGGAGCCTTACAGTCCGAAAGAAAAAGACAGGAAAGAGAGGCTTGTAGGAGAATAGAAGGCAAGAATAGTAGAAAGGATAACCAAAAGAGTAAAAAGACAGACGAAAATAAGATATGACAAATGAAAATCAAAGAACAAAATGGTGGAAGTAAATAATGCATTTACAGTAATATCATTGAATGTGAATGGATTAAACTCCCCAATCAAAAGAGGTAGGCTGACAGAATGGACAAAAAAAATTGAACCATCCATATGCTGCCTACAAGAGATTCACCTTAGACCCAGGAATACATACCAGCTGAACGTGAAGGGTTGGAAAAAGGTACTCTACACAAATAGTAACCCCTCAAAAAAGAGCAGGGGTAGCTATACTAATAGTGGACAAAACAGTCTTTAAATGCAAAAAAGTTATAAGAGCTACAGAAGGCCATTATATATTAATAAAAGAGACAACCCAACAGGAAGAAATAACAGTCATAAATATCTATGCACCTAACCAGGGTGCCCCAAAATACATAAGGTAAACTCTAGCAAAACTGAAGGAAGAAATAGACATCTCTATATTAATAATTGGAGACTTCAACACACAACTCACATCATTAGATAGAACAACTAGACAGAAGATCAATAAGGAAACAGAGACCTTGAACAATATGATAAACGAGCTAGACCTAGCAGACATATACAGAACGTTGCATCCCAAATCAGCGAGTTATACATTCTTTTCAAGTGCTCATGGATCTTTCCCCAGGATAGACCACATTAGGTCACCAGGCAGGTGTCAATAAATATAAAAAGATTGAAATTATACAAAGCACCTTCTCAGATTATAATGGAAAGCTAGAAATTGGTAATAGATGGGAAAGAGGAAAATTTGCAAATGTGTGGAAGCTGAACAACACACTCCTAAACAATCAGTGGGTCAAAGAAGAAATTGTGAGAAGCAGATATGGCTCAAGCAGCTGGGTGCCTGCATACCACATGGGAGGTCCTGGGCTGGGTGCCCGGTGCCTCCTAAGGAAGACGAACAAGACAACGAGCTGACACAACAAGATGATGCAACAAGGTGACACAACAAGGAGATGCAATGAGGAGACGCAGCGAGGAAACACAATGAGAGACACAACAAGCAGGGGACAGAGTTGGCTCAAGCAATTGGGTACCTCCCTCCCACATGGGAGGTCCCAGCTTTGGTTCCCGGTGCCTCCTAAAAATAAGATGAGCAGACACAGAGAGCACACAATAAATAGACACAGAGAGCAGACAATGAGTGCAAAACAATGAAGGAGGGTAGAAATAAAATTAAAAAAAAAATTTAATCTAAAAAAAAAGAAATTTTAAGTGAAATTAATAAATATATTGAAACAAATGAAAACTGAACACAATTTATCAAAACAGCAGTGCTGAGAGGGAAATTTATAGCCCTAAATGCCTGTATTAAAAAAAGAAGAGGGAAGTGGCTGTGGCTCAGGCGACTGGGCTCCCACCTACCACATAGGAGGTCGCTGGTTTAGATCCCGGTGCCTCCTAAAGAAGACTGTGAGCTGAAGCGATGGGCAGGTGCTGAGAGCTGATGTGACAAGATGATGCAACAAGAGATGCGGGGAGGAAAAACATAATGAGAGACACAACAAAGCAGGGAGTGGAGATGGTTCAAGTGATTAGGCACCTCCCTCCTACATCAGAGGTCCCAGGTTCAATTCCTAGTGCCTCCTAAAGAAACAAGGACGATGTAAAGACACAGCAACTGCAAACAACAAGGGGGTGAGGAGAAATAAATAAAATGAAAATCTTATATGAAAAAAAAAAGAAGAGGGGAACGGATGTAGCTCAGTGGTTAAGCACCTGCTTCCCATGTATGAGTTCCTGGGTTCGATCCCCAGTGCCTCCTTAAAAAAAAAGAAGAAGTAAAAGAGAATTAAAATCAGAGCTCTAATTGAACAACTGGAGAAACTAGAAAATAACAGCAAACCATTCCTAAAGCAAGAATAAGGAAAGAAATAATACAGATTAGCACCGAAGTAAATGAAATTGAGAACAACAACAACAACAACAACAACAAAAAATAGATAAAATCAACAAAACCAAAAGTTGGCTTTTTGAGAGGATTAATAAAATTGGCAAACCCTTGGATGAACAAAGAAAAAAAGAGAAGATGAAAGTAAACAAAATCAGAAATGAGAGGGGGGAAGTTATGGCTGACCCAATAGAAATAAAAAGGATTATAAGATGATACTATGAGAAACTGTATGCCAACAAATTAAACAACCTAGATGAAATGGACAAATTCCTAGAAATGCACAAACAACCTACACTGACGCTACAAGAAATACAAGAACTTAACAAACCAATCACATTTAAAGAGATTGAATCTGTCATCAAAAATCTTTGCAACAAAGAAAAGTCCAGAACCAGATGGCTTCACAGGTGAATTCTGCCAAGCATTTAGGGAAGAATAAACACCAATCCTCTTCCAAAAAATTGAAGAGGAGGGAAAATTACCCAACACATTTTATGAAGCCAACATCACCCTAATACCAAAGCTAGATAAAGAAAAGAAAAGAAAATTATAGGCCAATCTCTCTAATGAACATAGAGTCAAAAATTCTCAACAAAATACTTGCAAATAGAATCCAACAGCATATCAAAATAATTATACACCACAACCAAGTGGGATTTATTCCTGGTGTGCAAGGCTGGTTCAACATGAGAAAATCAATTAATGTAATACACCACATTAACAAATGGAAGAGAAAAAAACCACATGATCATCTCGATTGATGCAGAAAAGGCGTTCAACAAAATCCAGCATCCTTTCTTGATAAACACACTTTGAAAGATAGGAATAGAATGGAAAATTCCTCAATATGATAAAGGGCATATATGAAAAAGTCACAGCCAACATTGTCCTCAATGGGAAAAGGCTGAAAGCTTTCCCTCCAAGATCGGGAACAAGACAAGGATGCCCACTGTCACCGCTGTTATTCAACATTGTGCTAAAATGTCTAGCTAGAGCGATTAGACAAGGGGAAAAAAAGCATCCAAATAAGAAAAATGGAAGTAAAACTCTCACTATTTGCATGATTCTATATTTAGAAAATTCTGAAATGTCTATGACAAAGCTACTTGAGCTGATAAACGAGTTCAGCAAAGTGGCAGGATACAAGATCAACACACAAAAATCAGTAATGTTTCTCTACACTAGTATTGAACAATCTGAGGAGGAAATCAGGGAAAAAAAATTCCATTTACAATAGCAAAAATTAAGACTCAAATACCTAGGAATCAATTTAACCAAAGAAGTATGGGACTTCTATTTAAAAAAACTACAAAACAATACTAAAAGAAATCAGAGACAATCTAAACATGGGAAGCAGATGTGGCTCAACCAATTTAGCTTCCACCTACCACAAGCGAGGTCCCAGGTTCGGTTCCCAGTGCCTCCTAAAGAAGACGGGCAAGACAGCGAGCTGATGCGACAGGCAGGCACAGCAAGCTGACACAACAAGATGATGAAACCAGAGACACGAGGAAAACATAATGAGAGACACAACAAAGCAGGGAGTGGAGGTGGCTCAGGCAATTAGGCCTAAATATAAAAGCCAGGACCAAAAACTACCAGGAGAAAATGTAGGGAAACTTCTTAAAGACCTTGTGGTAAGGTGGTGGTTTCTTGGAGCTTACATCCAAAGCATGTGCAACAAAAGAAAAAAGAGATAAATGGGACCTCCTCAAAATTAAACACTTTTGCACTTCACAGGACTTTGTCAAAAGGGTGAAAAAGCAGCTGACTCAGTGGGAGAAAATATTTGGAAATCACATATCTGATAAGGGTTTAATATCCAGGATATTTAAAGAGATGCTACAACTCAACAATAAAAAAGACAAACGACCCAATTAAAAAATGGTCAAAAGACTTGAATAGACGTTTGTCCAAAGAAGAAATACAAATGGCAAAAAAAAATGTGAAAAAAATATTTAACATCACTAATGATTAGGGAAATGCAAATCAAAGCTACAATGAGATATCATTTCACACCTATGAGAATGGCCACCATTAAAAAGACAGAACTACAAGTGTTGGAGAGGATGTGGTGAGATAGGAACACTTATTCACTGTTGGTGGGAATGCAGAATGGTGCAGCCACTGTGGAGGACTGTTTGGCAGTTCCTAAAGAAGTTGAATATACATTTGCCACGTTACCTGGCAATACCACTACTGGGTATTGAACTGAGAGCAGTGGCACGAACAGACATCTGCACACCGACGTTCATAGTGGTGTTATTCAGGATTGCCAAAAGCTGGAAACCACCCAGGTGTCCATCAACCAAATGAAAGGAGAAACAAACTGTGGAATATACACACGATGGAATATTCTGCAGCTGTAAGAAGAAATGAAGTCGTAAAGCATATGACAACATGGATGGACCTGGAGGACATTATGTTGAATGAAGCAAGCCAGACACAAAAGGACAAATATTGTATAATTGGTATGACCGCACTATTATGAACTAAATATATTGTGTAATCTTAATGGAATCAATAACTTGAATATGGGTCAACAGAAAATAGAGTGAGGTTAGAGAATGGAAAGCTGAGGGTTAACATGCAGAAATGGTAAAAAGGATGTATGTTAATCTTTGGGAATGAATAGAAAAGGTGAAAGCTCAACATAATGTTTGTACCTAGCAGTGCTATTATATGGGAATGACAGTGGTTGAAAGGAAAGTCTAAGGTCACGTGTATAACTAAAAGAAAGCTAAAAAATGTGACACGGGACTGTACAGCATAGCAAAATCTCATGTGAAATATGAATATGGGTAATATTGCATATAAAAAGACTGTTTTTCTTTGAAACTGAACAAATGTATGTTAATGTTACAAGATGTTAACATCAGACAAAAAAACACATTATGTTAAGTGTAGTAGTCAGCCAAAGGGGTGCTGATGCAAAATACCAGAACTCTGTTGGGTTTTACAAAGGATATTTATTTGGGGTAGAAGCTTACAGTTACCAGGTGTAACCGTTGGCCAATTTGATGTAATTATGAATTCCAAAAATATAATTAGATCATGCTTGTAAACTGATCTGTTAATCTGGGCATGATTAGGTTTTGATTAGGGTGTTGAGCTCCACCCCTTGGTGGGTGGAGAATCAAATATAAAAGTCATGGCAAGAACAGTTTTGAGAAGAAGTCTTTTGAGAAGCAGTTTTGATGTTGGAAGGAAGGCCCCAGAAGAAGAGAAGCGAGCTGTTTGCCTGATCGTCTACAGCTGACCTTGTGGAGGAAACAGGAGCTAAGCCCGGAGAGAAACGCAGCCCCGGGAAGAGAGGAACCCCAGAAACCTGAACCCTGGCAAACGTCGGCAGCTGTCTTGCTCTAACACGTGACAATGGACTTTGGTGAGAGAAGAAACTTAATGCTTTATGGCCTGGTATCTGTGGACTTCTACCCCAAATAAATACCCTTTATAAAGACCAACCCATTTTTGGTATTTCACATTAGCACCCCTTTGGCTGACTAATACACCAGGCCATAAAGCATAAGTTACTTACCTCACCAAAGTCTTGTGCCAGGTGTTGGAGCAAGATGGCAGGCGATGTCTGCGAGGGTTCAGCCTCCCTCTTCCTCTGAAGGCCCCATGGTCCCAGTTCTTCCAATATCAGCTATAGGCTGGCATAAGGCTCGTCCTTTTCCTGGGGCTTATTTCTCTCTGGGCTCAGCTGCTCAGAGCTCTGCTCTCTGCAGCTGCAAACTATCAGGCTTACAGCTCATCTCTCTTCCCGGGGCCTTTGCCGGGTCTAATGGAGCCTTCTCTGTTTCCTCACATATCTGCTTCTCTGTGTTCTTCTCCTGCGTGTTTACTTCCCGGGACTCTAGCTTGAAAACTCCAGCATCAAAACTCCAACTCTCTTCTCTGCTGTGTAGTATTCTTTGTGAGTCTCTGCCCACCAAGGGGACAGAGACTCAACATCCTACTGAGGTGGCCCAATCAAAGCCCTAATCATAATTTAATCATGCCAGGTACAGGCTAGTTTATAAACATAACCCAATATCTATTCTTGGAATTCATCAACAATGCCAAACTGCCACACTAAGTGAAAGAAACCAGACTCAAAGTACTACATATTGTGTGATTCCAGTTACATAAAATGTAAATATAAATCAATTTATAAAGATGGAATTAGATTAGTGGTTATGTAGGGCTGGGGAAGGATAGAGGGATTGAGAGGTGACTGCTAAGGGGTGTGGAGGTTTTCTTTTTGAAGTAATGAAATGGTTCTAAAATTTTTTGTGGTGGTGAATGTGTAACATTGTGATTACACTAAAAGCCATTGATTATACACTTTGGATAGATTGTATGGTATGTCAATATATCTCAATAAAACTGCTTAAAAACAAAAACAAAAACAAAAAACCCCAGCAGTGGTATGGTCACAGCCCGGGAGCAGCCATGGGACAGGTACATTTCTAGGTGATGAGTCATGGGATCAGGGCCGGGAACCCGTTGGGACAGGCCCCATTGTTCTGAGATCTCAGCTAGAGGTCATCAGATATAGAGTCTTGCCTCATGACCCAGATCACTCAAGCTCAACCCAACGGCCAAGTTGATAGCTGGCTTTGGGAGTTTTAGTCCCAAGTGACTGGAATCCCGGTGACAGCAGCAGCTGGGAAATGGCTAGTTAATGTGTACTTTGTCCCTGTCCCCTCTTCAGAAGGTCTTTCTCAGTGTTTCACCAGGAGTCTCAGTCCAGGAGGCTGTACCCCTGGCACTAGGCATTGGGGTCTGGGGACTGACAGGCTGGTGGGATGTGTGTTATGTGGACCCGGCTCTCAGACTCTCTACTCTTCTCCAAATGACCCTCAGCCCTTCTCACCAACTCCCACCCAAGACGGAGGCCTGGTTAGGGAGGGCTGGAAAACCAGACGGAAGGAGGAAAATGCGGGCCGGAGACCTTCACCCTCATGGAGTCCAGCATCAGAGCTTGGAAAGGGAGGATCCTAGCGGAGGTTCTGGAAGGGGTAGGGGCATGGCAGGGCCCCCTGAAACCCAGAGCTTCCTGCCAACCTGGGCTGGCTTCCTGGAGAAGACTGCACACTCAGAAGAAGGCTGGCTGGGGGTGGTGATGCCTGTGGCCTTTTGCAGTGATAGGAAGGATGCCAAGCCGGCCTCATGAACAAGGGTTGGCTCACTCACAGGAGCGGGCCTGGGGCCATTGCTGTGGGAGGCGCAAACCTGTGATTCTCCAGGGCTGCACCTCAAAGCCCCTCCATGACCCTTGGCAGGAACACAACACCTTCGACTTGCTGCTGCTCTGTCCCACCCCCAACACCAGCAAAAGGACACCAAGTCTCTCCCAGAGGCAGAAGCCTGGCCTTGGCCTAGCTGCACCAATCAGGCTCAGCTGTGGCCTCTCCTCACACCCCAGTGTTTCCACAGGAGAATGCCCCCTCCCTTTGCTTCCTCTCTCAACTCAGACCAGACCTGGCCCCTAAGCCAATAAAATTTCCCAACTGAGTGCAGGTACTGTGAGCACACTCTCAGCTAAAGTGAATCTCTGCCTCCAGGGCCCATCTGGCTTCTCAGATTCCTCTCCTGCCTCAGGTCAACGTCCACCTCCATTCGCAGGACTCATTTGTTTAAGATTTCAGACTGGGGCCTGATGGGGGCCAACGCCTCCTCTGCCCTCTCCCCAGTCCCACACTGAGGGCCCCTTCATCACCCACGTCCCCCCGGACAGAGCACTCACCGCTCATAAGGTCAGGAAGGCCAAGAAGCTCGGAGGGCGGTCCACAGGGGTCTTCTATTCCCACACACCCCCACCCCGCCCTTTGGCCGCCAGGCCCCACTTGAAGGTGGTATCTCTGCCCCACAAGGGAAGACCCTAGAGAAAAAGACACATGATGTCAGTGTTGAAGATGAGGAAATCAAGAGGAAAGAATAAAAACAAAGAAGAAAAAAATAAAAAGATACAATCAAGAGGTCCTGCGTCCCCAAAGGGGACAGACCAGACCACATGTGACATTTGCAAAGCAAACGGTGGAGAAGTGACTCTGGAGCCCCAGCCTCCAGGAAGAGAGGAGGATTTTGTGAGGCCTCCTAGAGGCCTGTGAACTCTAGTGCCAAAGGACAAGGCTTACCTTGAACTCAATGACAAGGTATGACAAGAGCTTGGCACGTCTGAAACGTGCCCACCAGAGAACACCAGTAGCCAGATTATGGCTGGCTGGGATCTACCAAGGCAGGAAAGAAGGAAGGACAAGCGGCTGCACCAATACCAGCCTGTGCCCCAAGGATCAATAGCCTGGAGCTGTTTTTACCCTTTACCCCTCTACCCCCTCCAAGAATTCCGGGACTCCTACAGAGAAACCTGTATCAAGTGCAAGCACAGAAACCAGGAGCAGAGAGCAAAGAAATCACAGGAGCTTCCAGTTTGACCTTTAGGAAAAACCTCCAAAGAATTCATAAACTTGTCCATGAGGAAAACGAATCAGCTTTAAACATGTGCTAACACAAACTGTCCAATCAAGAACTTTCTATTCCCCCTTCCCCATCTCTGCTCCACACCTGATCCCTAGCAAGGGAGGAGGAAAGAGGCCAACCCCACCCCACTCTACTTTCCCCCTTCCCCAAGCTCCCACTCGTGGGCCAAGCAGGTAGCCAGTTTGCAGCTCCCCTGGCCAGAGAAGAGAAAACCCCCACCCTTGAATGATGGTTGAAGTGTTTATAATCCATGGATTAAACATTTCTCTGTACCAACTTAAAGTGAATGTAGAACTTATTAGCTGAGAATGACCCAGATAAAGTCATGGGACTGCCCAAATTTTCATCCAGGGACAAGGGAAAATTCTTTCACTGAATAAATTTTATGGGACAGGTGGTAGACAAATATATTTGCATTCCAAGTTATTCTTAAGTCTTAGATACAGGCACAAGGCTGTGAGCAAATATGGCTAATAAAATCAGAGGGTGCGACAGCCATGCAAGGACCCTTAGACCATTTAGCCTTATCCCTCATTTTACCAGTGCCATGCCTGGGATGATGATGATGATGATGATAGCTCTTATTTTGTGCCAAGTCTAAGCATTTAAATATTAATTCATTTAATCTTCACAACAGTCCTATGCTTACTGAGCAAATGAGTTCTCAGTTAGTGTAATGCTGGGCTTGATGGTTTAGTACCATGTGTCAACTTGGCTAGGTACACTCATTTACCAAGCGACCCCAAAAGCTGCTAGTTTTGAGTGGGGACCAGAATAAGAAGAGGCTCTGCAACAGGTCCAGGCTGCAGTGCAAGCCTCTCTGCCACTTGGGCCATATGATCCAACAGATCCAATGGTGCTGGAAGTGTCAGTGGCAAATACAGTTGCTGTCTGGAGCCTTTGACAGGCCCCTATAGGAGAATCATAGCACAGACCCTTAAGATTTTGGAGCAAAGCCCTGCCAATCTCTGCAAATAGCTACCCTCCTTTAGAGAAGCAGCTTTTGGCCTGCTGCGAGGCCTTAGAAGAGTCTGGACGCTTACCCATGGGCTACCAAGCTACCATGAGACCTGACTTGCCCATCATAAACTGGGTCCTGTTGGACCTACCAAGTCATAAAGGTGGATGTGCACAGCAGCACACTCCTTCATCAAGTGGAAGAGGTATATATGAGATCGGGCTCGAGCGGGTCCTAAAGGCACAAGTAAGTTACACAAGGAAGTGGTCCAAACGCCCATGGCCCCTACTCCTGCCACAATACCTTCTCTCCCCCAGCCTGCAGCTATGGTCTCTTGGGGAGTTCCCTACAATCAGTTGACTGAGGAAGAGGAAACTTGGGCCTGGTTAATAGATGGCTCTGCACTATATATAGGTACCACCTGGAAGTGGACAGTTGCAGCACTGCAGGCCTGTTCTGAGACATCCCTGAAGGACAGTGGTAAAGGGAGATCCTCCCAGTGGGCAGGACTTGGAGCAGTTCACCTGGTTGCTCATTCTGCTTGGAAGGAGAAATGGCTGGAGGTGCATTTGTATAGTGATTTATGGGCTGTGGCCAATGGTTTGGCTGGATGGTCAGGGACATGGAAGGAATGTGATTAGAAAATTGGTGACAAAGAGGTCTGGGGGAGAGGTAAGTGGATAGACCTTTCCCAGTGGGCAAAAACGTGAAGATATTTGTGCCCCATGTAAATGCTCACCAGAGGGTGACTTCAGCGAGGAGGATTTTTTTTTTTTTTTAATTAAAAAATTTTTTTTAAAAAAAAGATACTTAGATTACATAAATGTTACACAAAAAATATAGGGATTCCCATATGCCCTGCTCCCCACACCTCCCACACCCTCCCACATAAACATCCTTCATTAGTGTGGCATCTTCATTGCAATTGATAAACCTATCCTGGGGCTTTGCCACTGAGCATGGACCATGGTTCACACTGTAGACCACACTCTCTCCCACAAAGTTCTGCATGTTATGTGACGATATAAAATGGCCTATATCTATCATTGCAATGTCGTTCAAGATGATTCCCAAGTCCTGAAAAAGCCCCTGTATTACACCTGTCTTTCCCTCCCCCTGCCCCCAGAGCCCCCAGTGGCCACTGCCTCCACATCAATGTTGTAATTTCTTCCATTGCTAGAATCACAATAAGTCTATAGTAGAATACCAGTAAGTCCACTCTAGTCCGTAGTTCATTCCCCAATTCTGAGGATTCTGGGATGGTGATGTCCACTCCACCTCTAAATGAGAGGAGGCTTCAATCCCATACAGCTGATGGTGGGACTCTCTTGCTTGCAGTTGTCAGCTCTCTCGTCTCCTTGGTATGGTGGTTGTCAATCCTCACCTCCTTGTTAGTTGTCCTGGGTGAGTCCAATGAACTGGAAAGTAGGTGTTGCAACTCTGCTGAGGCTCCAGGCCCAGCTGGCACATGGACAGCACAGAGATTCCAGTCGCTTGGATGGACACCTACCAACTCCAGTGAGGAGGATTTTAATGATCAAGTGAACAGGATGGTCAGTTTTGTGGATACTTGTCAGACTTTCTCCAGCCATTCCTTTGTTGTCGAATGGGCTAATGATCAAAGGGGCTATGGTGGTAGGGATGGAGGTTATTCAAGGGCTTAGTAACATGGAATTCTACTCACCAAGGCTGAATTGGCTACAGTCACTGCTGAATGTCCAATCTGGCAGCAACAGAGACCAAGAGTGCCCAATATGGCACCATTCCCTGAGATGATCAGCCTGCAACCTGGGCTGGCAGGTTGATGACATTGTACCATTTCCATCATGGAAGGGACAGCAGTTTCTTCTTACTGAATAGACATGTACTGTGGATATGAATTTGCCTTCCCTGCACACAATGTTTCTGCCAAAATTACCACCTGTGGACTTCCAGAATGCCGTATCCACCATCACGGTATTCCACACAATAGTGCTTCTGATCAAGGAATCCACTTCACAGCAAATGACGAATTCACTGGCCTTACCATGTTCATCCCAAAGCAGCTGGATTGATAGCACAATGGAATGGCCTTTTGAAGACTCACTTATGGTGCCAACTGGGTGGCAATACCTTATAGGGCTGGGGTAATATCCTCCAGGAGGCTGTGTATTCTCTGAATCAGCATCCAATCGATGGTGCTATTTCTTCCATAGCCAGGATTCACAGGTCCAGGGGTGGAAATGGGGGTGACATCACTCACTGTTATCCTAGTGGCCCACTAGAAACATTTTTGTTTCCTGTGCCCACAACCTTAAGCTCTGTTGCTCTAAAAGCCTTAGTTCCCAAAGGAGGAGCTTCCACCAGGAGACACAACAGTGCTTCCATCGAACTGGAAGTTGACTGCCACCTGGTCACTTTGGGCTGCTCATGCCTCTGAATCTACAAGTAAAGAAAAGAGTGACTGTACTGGTTGGGGTGATTGAAGCTGACTGTCAAGGGGAGGTAGGGCTGCTATTACACAACGGCACAATGGAGGGAAAGGAGAGTTTCCTGGAGTGCAGGAGGCCCCCTAGGGCAGGGCTTCTTAACCAGGGGTCCGTGAGCTTGAATTGAAATTCAGAAAAACATTCTTCTTGTGGGGACGTGTTGGTGCGGGTGTGATATATTTATTAAATAATACACAGTAGAGTGTGGACTTAGTAAGGGGTCCATAGTTTTCACCTGACTGGCAAAGGGGTCCGTGGAACAAAAAAGGTTACCACCTGCCCTAGGGCATGACTTTAATCATCATGCCCTGTGATTAAAGTCCATGGGCAAGCGCAACAACCCAGCCCAGGTGGGACCACTAATGGCCCAGACCCTTCACGAATGAAGGTTTGGGTCACCCCACCAGGCACAGCACCCCAACCAGCTGAGGGTAAAGGAAACACATGGAAAGGGCAGTGGAAGGAGGGAGTTATAAATGCCAGCTACAGCCACTTGATCAGTTGCAGATGTGAGAACTATAAGTACTACGAGTATTTCTTCCTTGTTTTCTTATGAATGTTTGTATATAGACGTAAAGCAAATATCTTTTTCTTCCCTTGCATATAACATAGGTTGTATTAACTTTGTATCACAGTATTTAAGTTATAAGATAGCAAGTTTAAGAGTGAATATTAGCATAGAGAGATTGAGACCTGATAATTTTTAAAAATTTTTGTCTGTTTTTCATTATTATTGAAATAATGAAAATGTTCTAATGATGATTGAAGTGGTGAATGCACAACTATGTGATTATACCAAATAACACTGATTGTACACTTTGGATAGCTTATATGCTTTATTAATATGTATCAATAAAATGATTTGTTTTGTTTTGTTTTAAAAAGGGTGAATATTACCCAAGGACTTGCATCTTCTTCTGGGGAAAGGGTTAGCATGTTTCTGGCTGGACACAGGACAGTTGAATTATATTAGAGGAAAGTATGAGTTATTGTTTTTATTGAGAGATAAAGCATGGTTTAAGGAGATGAGTATGAGGGCTAAGTTGACAAGTGGTGGACTGTGATGGTTAACTTCATGTGCCAGCTTGGCAAGGTTTCAGTACCTAGTTGTTTGACAAGCAAGCACTGGCCTGATGGTTACTGGCGGGTATTCTGTGGATTTAAGTCATTAGCCACTTGATTGCATCAATGGCTGGTGACATCTGCAATCAACAGAGGAGAGCGCGTTCAGCAACCAGAGGCCTCTCCTCACCCAAATCAGCTGGAGGCCTTACAGGAAGAACTAAGGATTCCAGGAGTCAGAAAAAAGAATTTCTATCTCTACTCCAGCCTATTAGCGTCTTCTGGGGGATTCACTGTCACCTTCACTGGAGCTCTTACTTTGCAGCTTCTCCTGGGGAATTCAATATCACCACTGAGCTCCCAACTGCAGCCTGCCCAATGGAATTTGGACGTGTCAATCCTGACGGTCTCATGAGCCAATTCCAATAGTAAATCCCTTTCTCTGGAGAATGCTAATCCACTGGGCTTGCAGTAGGCTTAA
>JAQZBX010068601.1:0-15720 GCA_029593785.1 Cabassous unicinctus | reverse complement strand
ACTCCACTGCTCGAGTCCCAAGGATCTCTTCCAAATGACAGCCTCTCAAACATCTAACCACCACTACCCTAACTCTTCTTAAGTTGATTCACATGTAGACTAAATAAATAACCCTGTTCCTTAAACCATTCCTCATGGGACACTGTCTCAAATAACATGACTGTGAGTGGTGGGGAGGATCCTCTAGTTTAAACTTCATTCTCTGTCAAATAAGTGCCTGTAATTCCATTACAGCCATACCAGGCTGTTTCACTCTTCTGTTTGTATTACTCACTCTGCCTGGAACTGTACCTGTTGCTTTTGCCTGGCTCTGATGTTTTCAAGACTCACCTGAGATATCACTATATCCTCCAGGAAGCCTTTCCTGACACCTTCCCCCAATGGGTCCCCATTAACAGCTACCTTTGAATTCCTAACACATTATACTGACATACTATACTAACATGATTTCTCATGGGGCTTTAAGTCCCTCAAGGACAAGGGCTATGTCCTACTCATCTCCATCTCCAGAACTGAGTCTGGCACATAATGGGCCCTCATTTAATGATTGCTGAAATGAATTAAAACTTCCTCAGATTAAGGGATTGCCTCTCCAGGAATTCTTTAAAGTAATGATATTCCAGGGGGTGCAAGGACAAAGTTTGCCTTCAATACACAGTTATGTCAAATGTTAGGGCAATAGCAGACACAGGAGGAGGGAGGAGACACTATCTGGTTATGGAGGGAGTAGGGAAGGGAACCACAAGGGCATTCAAAGGTAAAGAGAATGCCTTGAACAATAGTTGACTAATTTCCAATTTCACATTGGCCCTACTTAGAGCTTGAGATCAATAGGGTTTGGACTTAGACAAAGGTGGGTTCAAATCCCAAGTGAATTTACCACAAACTGGTTGTGTGACTGTGGGTAAGTTAATATCTCTGAGACTCAGTTTCCTAATTCATAAAACTGGGGTAATACCACCTACTTCTCAGGGTTGTCACAAGGATTCAATGAACTAGGATTAAGTAACAACCTTAGCACGGGGCAGAGTATAAAGGGCTCAAAAACATCGTAAAACCTGAGGACACCTGGTTTAAAACTTGCAGAGGAATCCTGGGGAAATCACCAATATCCCCGTTGGACAATTAGGGTATTTGTTCCTTGGGCAGGGCCCCAAGTAATTCTACATTTTGTATTCCTGAACTCACCTAGGGCAGTATAAGACACACAAGGATCCAGTCACTTGTTAGCCTTAAATGTTAAGTGCACAGAATTTTGGACAGGAGACCTGTGTTAGCCCTGCAATGTGACCGTGTAATCTTATACTTTGTGCTTACAGAACTTGGCAGTTCATTTTAAGGCTTTTGTTTTGTGTTCTACACCTCATTAACACGCAATTAATATGAGGTATGAGGTCAAAGAGGTAAGCTAGCTTTTAATTTTACAGATAAACAAGAGCTTAGCCCTGGGAAGTGGAAGTGCAAAGTCTCACGCCCCTTTAGGCTCCAAACTCCACTTCTACCCCCCGGCGCGTCCGCTGCTCTCACCCGCTTCTTCTCCTCCACCTCCTGCACGCACTTAACCCTCCAGCGGTCAATCTCCTGCTCGCGCTCCGCCGCCCGCGCGGCCTCCGCCTCCCGCTCGGCCTCGCGTTCCCGGGCCCTCTCACGAAGCCGCAGTCGGCGGCGCCGGACTCTCTCCAGTCTTCGCCGTGCTTCGCCCACAAAGGCAGCCTGGGTCAGTGACTGGAGCCGTTCGGCCAGCTCGGCGCGCAGAGGCGCGGCCTCGGCGTGCAGCCGTGCCCAGGCCGCGCCGTCGGCCTCGGCTTCACTCAGGGCCCGGCCCAGGCCGCGCAGCCGCCGCACCAGGCGCAGGGCCCCACGCAACCGCGCGCGTACCTCACCCAGGCTAGGCCCGGCGGGACCGTGCAGGGGCGCCGGGCGGCCCGCCCGCCGAGGAGTCCCGAACACCGCCTCCAGCCACTGCCGGTCGCGCAGGCGCTGCAGGGCCGCGTCCCCGAGCACATCGGGCGGCGGGGGCGCCTCAGGCCAGCGCTGGCTCCAGGGCGGCCCCGGGCCCGGAGGCGACGGCCGCGGGCGCTCACCGGCGTCGGGCCCCGGAAAAGGCCGGCACTGGGGCGGCGGCGGAGGCAGCGGCGGTGGCGGCACCGCGTAGAAGGTGCCGCCGCTGCCGCGAGAGGCTTCGGAGGGGACCCGGGGCTGCAGAGCCAGCGGGGGCTGGAGGAAGGGGGCGGAGGCCCCCGGAAAGGGGCCGGGCCGCTGAGGAAGGGGCGGCGGGAAAGCCGGTGAGGGCAGCGGTGGTGGTGGACAGCCGAAGGGAGCGGGAGGCGGCGGCTGCGGGGGCGGCGGGCCCGGGCGACCTGGGCCGAAGAAAGGCGGAAGGGCCATGGTCACGACGAAGGGACTCGAGAAATGACAGGAACTTGAGCCGTTCCCGGGAGTGTCTTCCAGACGGAGGTGACGCTATTACGACGCGCGATCCTATTACGACGTGCCCCGCCCAGAAGCCCAGCGGAGGAGGGACGTTTGTTCATCTCTGGGTTCAGGAATATTTGCTGAGCTTTGTGGTTGTGGTACTACCTTCTCCGCAGTACCATGGAGTTTAGGAGATACGACTGGTGTCCTCGCGGAACTTACTGTCTAGTAAAGAAAACTAATTAAATCAAATCTTACAAACAAATGTAAAAGACCATCGGTGAATATAAGTACTACCAAAGTGAAAGGGGCAACATGAGTTTATTAGGAGAATTTGACTTAGTCAAGGAGGTTGGGAAAAGTTACCCTAAGGATCTGAGAATTCAGCTGAGACTTGAAGGATAAGTAGGAGTTAAATAGGAAAAGAAAGGGAAGCACGGCCCAGACGCGCAAAGCATGCAAAGGCTCCGTAGCAAAGAGTACGTATGCCTGGTGGAGGAACTGAAAGAATGCCAGCGTGAATGGGAAAGAGAAAGCCTGAAGGGAGCCTGGTGAGGCTGGGGAGGTGGACAGAGGTCAGGGTTAGGGTTAGGGTCAGCTCTTAAGGATTTTAAACGGGTGGGAAAGGCATGAATAATCGTGTTTCGTGATTAGATTTCTATTTTGAGATCATTTTAAATTTTAAGTTTCAGAGTTCTAAGAAAAAGAGAGGTCCTGTGTACTCTAGTTTCCTCCAGTGGTAACATCTTGCAGAACTGTAGTAAATATCACAACTAGGACATTGGCATTGATAGTGAAGATACGGAACATTTCCAATACCACACTAGGATCTCTCCTGTTGTCCTTTTATAGTCACATCCCTTCTTTCCTGTCCCCATCCCCTCCTCTCCTGTTCCCATCCCCTCCTTGACGTTCACTGATCTGTTGTCCATTTCTATATTTTTTTTTACAGTATATAGCCATTTGGGATTTGCGTTTTTGACTCAACATAATTCTCTGGAGATTCATCCACGTTTTATATGCATCAATTGTTTGTTCCTTTTCATCTCTGAGTAGTATTCCAAGGTGTGTTTAACCATTCACCTGTCGAAAATCATTTGGGTTATTTCCAGTTTGGGGCTATTATGGAAAAAAGCGGCCATAAACGTGTACAAGTTTTTGTGTGAATGTAAGTTTTCATTTCTCCGGTATAAATGCCCAACGGTGCAAGAGCTGGTTCATATGGTAGTTGCATGTTTAGTTTTTTAAGAAACTGCCAAACTGTTTTCCAGAGTGGCTATACTATTTTACACTCCCACCAGCAATGTATGATTGATCCAGTTTCTCTGCATCCTCACAGGCATTTGGTTACTTTTTTTTTTTTTCTTTTACTATTTTTTGTTTTAGACATTCTGACATTTGTAGTGATATCTCATTATAGTTTTAGTTTACATTTGTTGTGACTAATTGAGGTTGAACATCTTTTCATGTGCTGTATCCTCTTCAGTGAAATGTCTGTCTGTTGCCTGTTTAATTGGAATTAACTGTTTGTTTTTTTTACCTTTTATGGTTTTATTTCATACAAATAAAACTTGCAAATGACCTATTCATTTTCTTCGCTGTGCAGCAGGGCATTGGGATTCATGACTCTTAAGAGCTGGACTGTTCTTTCCACAATGGCTTTGTGGTTCTTGGAAGAAACTTTGTGAGCAATCTCAGCACAGTGAGATTTGTTACACATCAGCAGCACTTCCAGCTCCTTGACATTGTAGACCAAGAACTTTTGGAAGCCGCTGGACAGCATGTGCCTGCTTTCTTGTTACTCCCATAACCAATGTTGGGCGTCAAGATCTGGTCCTTGAATCTTTTCTGCTCCCTGTTGTCAATGCTTAATTGGGGGTTTCTGCCACTTATGCTTAATTTTGACATATCTAACTGGTGCCAGATGAAGTTCTTGGTCCTCTTTTTGAAAATCTTGGGCGGGCTTCACAAGGGGTCTGAGGGCAACCATGATGCCAGCTTGGATATGGCAGCCACCTCTGTTTTACTGAGTCTTGAGAGTTCTTTATATATTCTAGATACTAGTCCTTTGTCAGATAGGTGGTTTGCAAATTTCTCCCAATCTGTAGCTTATCTTTCCATCCTCTTACAAGGATTTTTACTGAGCAACCGTTCTTAATTTTGATGAAGTCCAGTATATCAATTTTCCCTTTAATGAATTATACTTTTGGGGTCAAGTCTAAGAATTCTTTGCTTAGCCCTAAATCATAAAGATTTTCTATGTTTTTTCTAAAAGTTTTATAATTTTACATTTAACTCTGATCCATTTTGAGTTCATTTTTGTCTAAGGTGTGAGACTTAGGTCAAGAATAATTTTTTGCCTATGGATGTCCAATTCCTCCAGCATTACATTAGATCTTTAATTTTCAAAGGTTTGTTACTCTGTGTAAAGTAACTAGATGATGGATGTGTTAAATTTTTTTATCAAAAATTAGGCATTTTCTTAATCACTTCTTAGATCTTGAAGGTGAGTTAGAAGGGTTCCTTACCCACAAGAAGGGTGACTTCTTGGGGAAGTCCAGCTCTATACTATAAGAGCTATCATTGAGTCTGATCTCACTTCCAAAGGGACCTCTTAAAAGTTTCAGAAACTCCTGTGATACTACAAAATCTTTTAAAGGCTTTAGTTCTTATCTTAAAATTTATTAGACAAGGTATGAATCTAACTTTACATTTTCCAGATGGATACCCAATTATCAACATTATTTATTGAATATTCCATCTTTTCCTCACTAATCTGAAATGTCACCTTTTTCACACACTGAATTTCCATATGTATTTGGGGTCTATTTCTATACATCCTTTTCTATGGGTCGGTCATGCACTGGCACCACACTTACCTTTTCTTTCTTTTTTTAAAATAGCTAAAAATAGTAGCCCTTCTTCATTCTCTTTTATTGTATTGGTTAAGCACAGGGGGCTCTAGAATAATCTACCTGTGTTTAAATCCTGGCTCTGTTACTAGCTGTGTGACACTGGGAAAGTTGTTTAACCTCTGAGCTTCAGTTTCTTCATCTGTAAAAAGGATTACTAATATTATCACCTCACAGAGCTGTTGCATCAATGAGTATATAATAGAGTGACAGAGTAAGCACTATGAGTGTATTGTTTCATTTTGCTTATCATTCTTGTTTATTTTTCCATATGAACTTTAAAATTAGCTTGCCTAATTTCAATTAAAAACCTATTAGTATTTTTATTGTGGTATTACGTTTTAAATTAATTTAGGGATAATATATATCTTTATTACAATAGTTTCCCCATCAGAGAACATAGGATACCACTTTTTATCAGACAGATCTGAAAAAATACCTGTCCATCCACTTCCATTACTATCACCTTAGCCCCATCTATCATCATCTTTTGGTTGGCTTATTATAATAGCTTCTTGTATTCCTGATTCCATCCTTGCTCCCCCAGTCTATTCTCTTCCACAGCAACCAGAGTGGTCTTAAAACTAAAATCAGATTTTATCAGTTCTCCACACCAAACTTTCCCATCTCACTCAAGAGTCAAAGCCTGAAAGGGAATTGGAACAATCAGCTTTTAGTTTTGCTGTGAAGAGGAACAAGCTGGGCACTGAGTGGAGGGGAATTTGGGTTCCAAAGAATTTTGTTTTGTTTGTATGCTGTTGAGAACTGATTTAAAAAAAAAAAATGAGGCTGAGACAGAGGGGACAAGTGCTGGAGCAATGTCCTTGAGTAGGTCCCCAGTCATGTTCCCCTCCATCCATTTAACTCAGAGCTTTCCCCTCCTGGCAATCTATAACACACATCTACTCATGTCTAAAGCACCTACTTAAAACCTTTTAAAAATGCCCCACTATTCTCTGCATAAAATTACAACTTAATCTGGCATACAAGATTTTGTATTATTTAAAAATGTATGGAGTACCAAATATATGAAGCACAGTGTTACATGCTGGTTATAGAGCTAAAACAGACATGGTCTTCACCCTAGAACTTACAGTGCAGTTGTAAAGAAACTAGTGAACAAACTTGGAAGGTATGCTATAGGTAAGGAAATATTAGGCAATATTTAGATGCTGCTCGGAATGATACAGAAAAAGTGAGACTGATAATGCAATAGAGAGACTAACAAAAGAACTAGAGTCCCTGAGAAATAAGAAGGAATGATGAATTCCAAGGCATATGTGGAGTGATTTGAGTTCTGGTAAGAGGGACCTCTTCAGCTGTAACAAGAGAAAAAGCAGATTTACATATTTGCTGGTGGAAAGATGAATTCCCATTTGATGGTTTCTCAATGAAATATGAGGCAAGATCTCCAGTTGGATGGGGAGAGAAAAGAATGTAATATAAATGTAATTAATGGTCTTCTCAGAGCAGAAACAAGAAATCATAGTTCTTGCCTATTTCTCCAGACCTAAAGCTCCCTATTTATTGTTTCAGACTTCTGAGATTTTGATTTAATTCTTGCTACTCTTTTCTGGCAAATTCCTACTTGTTCTTCCCATCTACCTATGCTACCACCTTCTGTGCCCGGTACATACTTGAAAATGCACCTTGTAATGCACTGAAGTTGTATTTGCCTCCCTTACTAGATAGACTAGAAAGGTAAATGAGAAGTTGGCCTGTGTCCCTAGTGTTGGGTTCCATGTGAGACATTAGGGATTTTCAAGAGTAACTTTAATAATACTTTTTTAAAAATGGAATCTACAAACTGGAGAATTTATTAGAGAGATATGAGAGTGCCAAGGATTAACCAATTCCTAGAATAAAGCAGCTCATGAGACATCTGTGCCCTTTTTAAAACTGCACTACTTTGGCTTTACTTGTAGCTATCAATGGCAGAGTTCTCCTGCTCCTGCTTCATGGACACACTACCACACTGGCTTTCATTTGTTCCTTTTGTTTTATTCAAATGCCAAAACATAAGTTCCAAGATACAAATTGTAGTTATAATCAGTTGTGTTTGATTTAAAAACATCAATTACACTTTGTTAACAACTTCCAAAACCAAATGTATGTTGTTGTGACTAAAATGTCGCCCAGTCCATTTCTGGAGGATTACCCTTAAAATATTTAGAAGCTATTCCAATGTTTACTCTACAAAAAGAAAAATGATGCTTTAAGAGAAAGATAATGAACGAAAGTTAAAATATGAAAGACTTCCTGAAAATAACTTTAACCATTCCTAAGGAGACTAAGAAAGGCTATGTGTTTCTCTTCCAAACTATAGCAACCAGGCTTAAATAGCCTGCAAAAGTGCATTTCTGGTCCTATCCCAGTCATTCATAAGACGTCTTACATCACTTTTAATTACACGAAAGGCCAATTCTTCATCAATGGGATTACAATTTGCTAATATGTTAAAGTTTAGTTTCCTAAGAAAAAGGAGGTAAGGAAAACTCAAGAGTCTACAAACCAAAAGATGAATACACATATTTAAATATACTCTGATTTAAACAATTTCAAATGTGGTTGAACTGAATGAATATAAAAACTTGAATCAACATTATAGGAGGAAAGAAAAACTTAAAAGGCACCCACGTATTTTAATATTTATGGAATCAAATGATATGATTTTCATGTTTAAGTCTAAGATTCTTCCCATTTTTAAAAAATCTAATGAATGTCAACAACTTAATTTTAGTTATTCACATTCACTTTTGCTGAGAGCAAAACACTTCTTAATGTTCTAAGACAAATATCCAGCACCAAACAAAACAAAAGAAAAAACAGATACACATTATCTCAGTATTTTTGGTAAGTGCACAATATTAGGATATTTCATTCAACATTTGGCTGTACTATGACTGATACTGCATGTTATTTATAGAATTAGATGTATAGTCTTTTCCTGAAAATTTAAGCCAGACTTCAGTCAATCTGCTCACTCATGGTAGTGAAATGGATCAAAGACGGCAAATAAATCAGCCAAGGCAGCAAGAGAATGGCTTTTCTTAAGGTACCAGCTGGGAAGTAAATTTTATGCAGAGAAGACTAAGAATACAGGTAAACAAATAATCAAAATGGAGTTCTTCAGGGTTATTTTTTTCATGGAATTTTTAATTACTTGGAAACTACCTGTTCCAATTTTAAAAATGCATAAAATTCTAATGTTTTCAGGAAACAAGTATGAGTAGAAAAAAAGGTTGTTAAGCTAAAGAATAGTATCTTGATCTTTTTTTAAAGAATTTATTTTCCCATTTGTAGAGTAACATTATTTTAAAATTCGTAGTTACTGCAACACCTGCATTGCTTAAAAGAACTCCAAAGAATATTGTTAAAGTATATTTTTAAAAAACAGAACCAAGATAATATACATTTTATCTCTGAACATTGTGTCATTCAAGTCCACATAATGTCCTCTGTATAAATCAATGTGATGTTACAATAATATACATGATCTGATTCTTAATCATCCTAAAGGCTCCTGATCATGTATGATATCCAGGATAGATCCAATGCCTTTAATGTTAGACTGTAGAGACAGTTAGGATCCTAAACAAAAGAAGGAAAAGCTTTATATACAGGAATCTGACAGCTTAGCTGTTTGCAGCATCTGCTTGGCGAGGCCATCCTTCCTCTTCAACTCCAGAGTCATACTCCTCTTCAGAGGATTCTTTTGTTGGAGCCCTACAATGAAAAGCCATCAGTTGATTGTTTTGTGAGTGTGTTTTTTTTTCCCCCCCAAATAAAAATTGAGGGTAAACAAGATTTTTAAACTTGAAAAAACAGAAACTATTAGAGCACTTTTACTATTAAGATTGTTTACTGGTGAAATATGTGATGTATTTAAACCACACAATGAAGAATTGTGAGTTACTTTCCAATATTTTCTCTAACAGATTACTGAAATAAATGGATAAAGATGCTTTAATTGTGAAGGCCCAAAAATCCACTTCTCTAGAAAGTAAAGTGGAATCTGGTATTTCAATTCAAGTTCTTGACACTTAGCATATGGCTACTGAAAGAAACTGCATCTGACCAAATCTGACTTGACTTAAATTAGGTTTATTTATGATTCAGACCACCACAATTCCTTTTAAAGTCACACGTTAATGTCATATAAACAATAAAAATAAAAGATTCTCTTTGAAGTTACTAAACTTGTTTAAAACCAATCAACTGCCTCAAAAGTTATCCTGGAAGATAAGTGAACAAAAAACATGACATATCTTGTGACCAAGTTAAAACAGAAACCTAATTTTTGTGTAGGTAACATTAATGCCAAGTACAGTATAATAAATATTTGTGGAATAGATCAAGGGTTGGCAAACAACAGCATGCAGGACAAATCCAGCCCACTGCCTGTTTCTGTAAATAAAGTTTTATTGGAACATAGCCATGTTCATTTGTTTATATATTATCTATGGCTGCTTTCACACCACAAGGGCAGTGCTGAGTAGTTGCAATACAGACCATATGGCCCTTAGATATTTATTATCTGGCTCTTTGCCAGGAAGTTTGCTGACCCCTGGAATAAACAAAACAGTGAAAGATGCATCTAATTTGTCAACTGATACGATACCATGAAGAAAAAATTTATGTCAACAAAGTTTTGTTCATGTGAAAGATATGAAATAAGTCAGTCACAATTAGATAACTGCAGCAAAATTCATTTTAATCTCCTCACTTAGATTACTTTCAAAATGTCTCTTTTGATAGTTCTTTTTTAGAGAAAAAAGTATAAGCAAGGGAAGCAGATGTGGCTCAAGCAGTTGGGCGCCCGCCTACCACATGGGAGGTCATGGGTTTGGTTCCCGGTGCCTCCTAAAGAGGACAAGCAATGGGATGACACAATGAGGAAACACAATGAAACACAACAAGGAGTGGAGGTGGCTCAAGCCATTGGATGCCTCCCTCTCACATGGGAACTCTCGGGTTCAGTTCCTGGTGCCTCCTAAAAAGAAGACAAGCACACAACGAACAGACACAGAGAGCACACAGCGAGTGCAAACAACAAGGTGGAGGTTGGGGGGAAATTAATAATAAATCTTTAAAAAAAAGTATAAGCAAGTTTTGATCATTTTTCAAAAAGACTCATAAAATACTACTATCTTATAAACCCAAAGTGGAAGATTTTTCCACAGAAAATTTATGAGATTATCACTTCCTTTATAAATATAAGTGTCCTTATGCAATTTTTATGACAAACTAAAATAAATCATAGCAATAAAATCTGTTCTGGCTTGACAATATAATTTACCGGATATATCCTGGTTCCTTTTTTCCTTCTACTACTTCTTTGTCAACCTCCACACATACAATGTCAGAATTAGGGACTTCAAACATTGGTTCTAGTAACAGCTTTTCCTAAAGAGATGAAAAGTGATGAAATTACATGGATGACTGAGGGAATATACAAAATTCTTGTATTCTTAGGCCACCAACTGAATTCATTCACTCAATGGTATTACTGAGTCCCTATTATGTACCAGGAACTGAAACATGCTAAAAAAAAAAAAAGTCAATGTAAGAGTTTTTCTATTCTTCATATTAAAACAGCTTCTCATAAATGCAGAGAAAAGTTACTCTGTAAGGGAAAACTATTTGTCTGTCATTCTGCCTACTTTCTTAAACATGCACACACATCAGACTCAGATGTTTCTCAGAAGTAACACCTGGCTTATTGTATTACTGAAGAGGGCAACTGGTAATCTTTACTTTAAAAAAACTGTTTAGTCCTATATCACCTCTGCCAAGCTCAATTTTGAAATATAACCTCAAATGAGCATCCGTCTTAAGTGCTACAGTAGATCTAAAGTTATTACCTGAAGAAAACTAGCTTTGTCTTGAGATAAGGGGCTGGGTTATACTCCATCCCAAGGAAAATATTGGTTGAGTACCTCAAACTTCCTAAAAATATCAACTATATCATTTAGTCTTCTAGTTTACATGTTTATAAATCTGCCCTTTATCAGTAACACCTGAAGTCCAGGCCCTCATCAGAGAATATAATCTCCAACTGTCTGTGATAAATGTGTAGTTCCAATTAAAAATCCTACTGAGAAGAGAAGTGATATTTAAGTGAAATCCTTAAAAGGGAGTAGGAGCATGTCCTTATTTGGGGAGCAGGAGGAGAAATAGTAACCCACTGTACAGCCAGAATTGGGGAGAAGGGGAGAGAACTCTAAAGAAGCAAGCAGGTATGGCAGGGAAATAGTCTGGGTCCCTATGATCTGTAACAAAATAAAAAATAGTGAGTTCATAGCATGCTGAAGAATTTAGGGATACAGTGCATGGTATCTGTAACTTAATTATAAACAAACAAGAACAGGGATTTCAATGGGCCTAAGATGGGGCTCTGCAGTTTAGTCAAAAGACCCATGTAGAATTTTCAGAAATTCTCTTTTCCATGATCCTGATTTTCTCTATTTCATTAATTATATTATTTGTAAGTACTTTGTTGTAAGCATATTAAAGTTTCTTTTTAGAAACAAAATACAAAATGACTATGACTAAAATATCAACAATAACAAAAAAATCCAACCTTAGGCCAATTTTCTGGATAAATTTCCAAAAGAAAAATTTGGAGGCTTAATATTCTCAAAATTAGACCAGAAAATAATCTAGTTTTTTTTTTATAATAACACCAACTTACCATTATAGACCGAAGGCCTCTTGCACCTGTTTTTCGTTCTAGTGCCAATTTGGCTATAGCTTTCAAAGCATCCTCAGTAACATTCAGTTCACACTGCAAATACATCCAAAAGAAAGAACTTAGATATTCTTTATATTTTTCTAATATAACCATATAGCATTTAATCTATTAACTAATACTAACCATTATTGCTCTTCTTAGAATAAGAATTTTAGAACCAAAAGGGACCAATGCCCTGAGTTTACAAATAAGGAAATAAGTTCCAAGCAGATTTAGGGTCAGATATAGGGTCAGAATCTATACATCTTAAGTGAACTTACCCCCTATTCAGACATAGACTATCACTTTCCTCCTAGAAAACCTTTACTGGGTCCTTATAATTACATTTTAAAGAGTGTTACTAACCCTTTTATCCTATAGGACAAAGGTAAAACTTCAGAAAAGTCTCTTTAAATTACCATAAATTTCAAAATAGTAGAGTTCAAATTATTGAGATATATATATTTGGAACATCAGAAGTCACAAGATCCTGGTATTAAACAACTTTTGGTATTAACTGCTGTCCCCAGAAAGTGTATAAGTGAGATAATTACCTTTCATGGTGCTTTAGAACCTTTCTTAAAGAAGCACTTGATTTTATCAGTCAACCTAAATCCATAGTTTGTTTTCAGTCTTTGAAGAGGTTTTCTAGATTAACATGGACTTTCCAAGACTTTATTCAACATTTATTGAACCCCTATATGCTTGCATATTAGAGACTAAATGAATTGGACACCATCTCTTGCCTTCAAGGACTTACATTACAGTCTATCAGGTGGTGACAGATTAGCAAACGAGTATTTACAGCACAGTTCATGCACATGATGCTAAGAAAGCACCAAAGTGAAGGCACCTAAGTTAGACTAAAGGACCACTGAAGGATTTTAGGCAGGGGAGAAGCAGAATTAGCTTTGTGTTTATTCTTTCAATAAATACTTGTTAAGAACTCTTAATATGTATCTGCTGGACACTATGCTCAATAATTTAAAAATGATCCACTCGGCAAGTAGATGATGATATTTTAGCGATAGGGATCAGAGATACACTTAAGGCAGGGGACTAATTAGGAACCAAATACATAGGTCAAGGTGAAGAATGATAAAGGGGTTTGACTTAAGGCAGTGGCAATGGAGAGAAGGGGATTCAGAGACACCAAGTTCAGAAAATTTAAAACATTTAATATCTGATCGGATGTGTGGTTTAGAGTGACCTACAGGTGTCTGGTTGCAGAGAAGTAGATGTGGGATCTAACAAAACTTTACTTAGACAAAAGTATATAAAAGTATACATGGTATGTCACAACAAAAGAATGGAGACTATCAAGGCAGACAGCTGTCTGTGTGTCTGGCTTGGAGCAGGTGGGGGTTAGGCTGCTGGCATTACTTTTCTCTCTATATATCTTTGGGCTTTATGCTACAATGACCATTTTAATTAGGAAAAATAAAAGCAACTCCTAAGTGTTCTAATGTAACACAATGTGCCTTCCCTGATTCTTAGATACATAATTAGTGGGGAATAGGCTAGTATTCTAGAGGAACAGAACTGTTTTTTAGTTTGTTAGGCTAATTTATGCAGAATTTCAGTAGCAAGAAAAACATAAATTAAGTATAAAAAATAAAAATCTAACCTTATCCATGCTGAATAAGGCCTGGTACTGAGGAATAACAGCATTACGTGGCTCAGTTAGTATTTGTACAAGTGTTTTCTCATCTAAGCTATGCAAAGGAACTACCACAGGCAACCGTCCCACAAACTCAGGAATCATGCCAAATTCAATGAGATCTCTGGCTTCCACATGACGTAATAATCGATCTTTTTCTTCAATGTCTTGATGGGTATTTGATTCCCCACTTCGATTGGCAAGATCTGCAGCAGCTGCAGCCCTTCTGCCTTTTCCTAAATTAGATGGTGTTCCAAATCCAAGATACTGCCAAAGAAACAATGGATATTAAACTAGAATGAAATTGCAAGTAGTTATTCAAAGAGAATGTAAAAATGCAGATAGTATGCAAATAAAACTAAAATGTGATAAGCTTGGAAATAATGCATATTTAGAAAAGATGCAGTTTCAGATGTTCTACCAGGAGGTTAAGAAACTTGACAGGGGGAGCAGATGTGACTCAAGCGGTTGAGCACCTGCTTCCCACGCGGGAGGTCCCGGGTTCGGTTCCCGGTGCCTCCTAAAAACAAACAACAATCAAAACAAATGAAAAAACCAACTCAGGGGAGCCTATGTGGCTCAATGGTTGAGTGCTGGCTTCCCACATACAAGGTCTGGGTTCAATCCCTGGCCTCTGGTACTGTTCCCTTCCCCACCCAAAAAGAAACTTGACAGATTTTTTCCTAAAAAGAAGTTGTGAATATGGCCCAGCAATCCCACGTCTAGGTATATGCCTAAAAGAATTCAAAGGAGGAACTCAAACAGATTTTTGTACACCAATATTCATAGCAACATTATTCACAATAATCAAAAGGTAGAAGCAACCCAAGCATCCATCAACAGATAAATAAATAAAATGTGGTGTATATATACACACACACACACACACACAATGGAATATTATTCAGCATAAAAAGGAATAAAGTTCTGATATGTGCTACAACATAGATGAGCCTTGAAGACATGCTGAGTGGAATAAGCTAGACAAAAAAGAACAGATAATATATGTTTCCACTTATATGAAATAACTAGAATATACAAAAATTCATTAAAACAAAGTAAAGTAAGGCTGGGGGAGATGGGAATAAGGGAGAAGAAGGAATGGGGAGTTAATACATAACGGAGCAGGGTTCTCTGTGTGAGGTGACAGAAAAGTTTTGGTAATGGATGGTGGTGATGGCAGCACAACATTATATATGTGATTAATGCCACTAAATTGTATGCTTGGGTTGGCTGAAATGGGAAATCTTGTGTTGCATATATGCTACCACAATTTAATAAAAGAGAAAGAGACTAAGAGAGACAATGACAATTAAATGTAATACATGATCCTAGACTGGATCAAATAAGGGAGGAGTAAATACCGAAAAGGACATTATTGGAACAACTGAAAACACTGGAATATAGATTTATGCTTTATATCAATGTTAAATTTTTTGAACTTGATAACTGTAATTAATGTAGTTACATAAGTAATTATCTTTGTTCTTAGGAAATATACATGGAAGTATTAAATGGTAAAAGAGCATGATGTATGCAACCTACTGTCAAATGTTAGAAGGAAGATCTATAGATTGCTAAATAAATATATTGTTAGATAGATAGATAAAATGATAATGAATGTAGTAAAATATTGAAAGTTGGTAACCATGGCTATCTAGGTAGTAGGTATATTGGAAATTATTATGTAAATTTGAAATTATTATGTAAATTTGAAATTATTTCAATATAGAAAGTTAAAAATATATAGAAAGTTAAAACAAAAAAAGCTGTGAAATTTTCACACACAGCATGACTAAAATAGGAAAATCCTAATTAGTATTAATGAAGCACATTAGCCCTTAGCTGGAGAAATATACTTGGAAAAGTCATTTCCAAGCAAAGAATAATAATTAGCAATTCAAAACACAAGGTGGGGGAAGCGGGTGTGGCTCAATGGATAGAGCTCCCGTTTACCATATGGGAGGCCCCCGGTTCGCTTCCCGGGGCCTCCTTGTGAG
>JAQZBX010068600.1:10000-15725 GCA_029593785.1 Cabassous unicinctus | reverse complement strand
TACAATTACATGGTTTGCCTAATTGTCCTTCAGTAATACAAAGATTGACATTTGCAGCCACATTAGGAGCTAAAAGTGCTCATAAACTCACAATAGCTCCGAAAGTAATCACAAGGGAATCTAAAGAAACCATCCCCATTTGAAGGGACCGAACACTGGGCAGTTAAGTGGAAGGACAATTATCTTTTTTTTTTTTTTTTAACAGGTTGACTCTATGAGAGGAAAAAGTTCACTTTAATAACTGTGCTCCCCTTCTACTCCTCGCCGACTCAGGCCACGCGTGGGGGTAGGTTTCAATCAGGCGAGATGTGGACAGGGCCACGGTGGTGTGCTGGGTGGGAGGGTGTCTCTGTGAGGCATTCTTCAAAGGTGGAGAACTGAGGTGTGGGCAGAGGGCGCAGGGCGGTGCATGGGGGGAGGAGCTGGGAGAGGGGAGGCAGGGTTAGGATGCATTGGGGGCAGGGCCATAGGAGCTGCTGATGGGATGGCTGTGGGGTGAGGTCTTGTCCTCTGCCCCCCATCGTCTCCACACACCCCCTTTCTTTCCTTCAAGAAGAAAGACTGACATCACGCTCCTGCCACCGTTCACCTAGACAGTTTTCCAAGGACATTCTTCCTGATTAGTTAGTTTTTAGGGTCACTAAACAGTTGTAAACTATACTATTTCTCTTGTTAGCAAAATAGTTCAATTCACTTGTTGAAAATATCAAGAGCTCCTTTGATGAACGCGGGCAAGTGCCTGCATTCCCGGGGCTTCTGTGCCAGGCCTGCTGCAGTCAAGTTCAGCATGTCCAGGGAGCTGGCAAAGCAGTGACACACTCTTTTGGCCCTGGTTCTTTCTTGAAGGGGCTAAACTGAGGGCTAATCTGTTGGCATTTAAGGCAGTTAATGAGGAAACAAAAGGAAAAAGCTTAACAGTTATGGACATGCAAACACTGAGCTCTAGAGCATTATTTTAAAACAGTGAAGCGGTTTGGACCAAGACTAGGCCTTGCCAGGAAGGCCACAAGCTGCGCCCTGGTAGGAGAAGCTCTGCACAGCTGTGTCTGGAGAGCCCGGGGTTGCCTGGGGCAAAGGCTGGAGGGACCAGGCAGTCCCACCCAGACCTAAAGCCCCGGAGGCTCATAGGTGGCTGGGTTTACTCCAGCAATTGCCACTGAAACTCAGAGGCTTCTCAGAGAATTCCTTTCAGCCCCAAACCGAGCTCTCTCTGGAGGGTGCTGGGGCCAAGCTGCTTTTCTGCACCTTGTTGCAGGAGCGGTGGCAGACCCGCCCCAGTGAGGCCGAGGATGAAGCAGAGAAGACAAAGGGGCTGGGACTCTTAGAGGAGCTCGGCCTGAGCGCAGAGGCGGGCTGGGGAGGGGCTGAGGAGGAGAAAATCTAAGGCCCACAACCATTCTGATGCTTTTCCAAACCAGGGGCACAAATGTTAACTTATACGACCAAAAGTCCTGGAAAAGGCGGTCAACTCTGGGCAATAAACGATAAATGCATTTAGGCTTTGCACAAATTCCGTGTTCAGAATCTAGTGCTCCGTGCTTGGAAACGTAGAGGGTGGTCGTGGAAAGGGCCCTGCTGTGGGGCCCACCTGAAAGGCCTGAAGGGGTCCTGAGGCCACCCGGCCATCGGTGGGTAGTCGGTTGACTGGGAAGCGTCTCGCACCCCTAGCCACGGTCCTGTGTAAACTGTATTACACACCCATAACAGCCAGGTTGGACATTTGGTTTGGTTTCCCGGGAGTGACATCACTTACAGGATAAAGAACAAAAGGGAAAAGAAGAGGAACTCTGAGTCACATGCGAGTTGACTTTTAAAGGAGGGCTGTTGGACCCTGTGCTCCTTTTGAAAAGTTGAAGCCAGTGCTGACAACACTCTTTCTTCCTAGCTTTTCAACTTCCACTGTTTCCAGGGGAAAATATTCACCCTGAAATTGGAATTGCTCTGGAGCCTCACAAAATTGAATAAAATTCTATTGAGTGAAATAAATGTTCACGACTCTCCAGTCACACAGATGATACAAATAGATGGTTCTCCAGTTGCCACTTGGCTGTCAGGGGAGGAGGAGGAAGCGGTAATGAATGCAGAGAACTTTCTCACAGATGCAGGTGGAGCAACTCCACAGTGAGTGTTTCTACCAATATCCATTCCAACACATTTGCATCTTGATCCTTCTTATGTTCCCACGAAGAAGAAGATCTAACAAAGAGAGCTGCTTTTGCTAAAAAAAAGTTTTCAGATTTGGAGGAACATTAGCACAACACAGTTATCATCACATCTGATGAGCTGCAGTTTCCGCAGCTCCTTCCTTTCCGTCCTCCCGCCGTCGCTTTCCTCCCTTTCCTTCTTTGCTTCCTTCCTTCCCCTGCCCCTCCTTCCCGTATTTCCTTCTTCCCTGTCCCTCCATTCCCTCTCCCCTCCCTCCCTTTCTTCCTTCCTTCCATCTTTCCATCTCTCGTTCTGTCTTCAACACAAAGTGCAGAGATCAATACACCTTTGAAAGACAAGACCCCAGGCCCAGCTGTAAGCAGCCCGTGCTGAGGCTGTTGCTGATGAATAAGCCACTGTCATAAGGAGGGATAATTCAATGCTGGCACTTAGCGACATGATAAATAGCTTGTCAGGCTTAGGCAGTGACAGAGTCAAGTGAAACTGCCCATGACAAGTTCCGAAATATTAATCTTCTGTTAGATGGCGACCGTGCTGGAAGAGAGGTATAGGAAGGCCGATTGGAGAAACGCTCGCGTACAAATAAACGCAGCATAATTTTGAACACAAAGATTTTTTTGCATGAAAGTATTTCGTCTTTGAAGCAATGTCTCAAAGGTCAAAATATAGTTCCATTTTATAAAACATAACTGAATCTTTTAAAAGGTTGCAGAAATGTTATCATCTATGCCATTCAACTTGGCCTGTATTTTTTCTGCCTCTCCCAAATTTGCTTCTGTTCAGTAAAATTTGACATAAATGAAATATTTTGGAGTTTTGATTCTTTTATTATAGGGACAAATTGATAAACCATCTTTTATTCCTAATAATAACATCAGATTTTTAAAAGGAAAAAAAAGACTTTATTATATAAGAAATGTAATGAAAACATCTTTATGGTCTACTACCAAATGATAGACATGAATTTCCATTTTATCCATTTTAATGTAATATTGACAGTTACAGTGAGCATGTGGGTTTTTATCCCATATTTGTCTGAATGTAATGATCACACAAGGAACCCAGACTTTACCTATTAGACGACAGTGGGAGGAAAGGGTGAGAAAAGTTACAAGGGCAGAACTGGTTAAACAAAATTGTTTCTATCCTGCCTTGAAATGACTGCCAAGAGTGTGTATAATAAAAACTGAAATCTGTACGACAGTAAATTAAAATGGGGAAAGAAGAATTTCTTTTCCCACATAAATATTTTTTGTATATGTCTAATGTGTGTTGTCTTCTTCCATAATGATGTTTGAAGCCATGCAAATGAATATTTAAAAATACCACCAGGAAATAAATGGTAGGAAAAGGAGACATTACAGTGTGAGAAAGCCCAGTGGGCTTCTTGGAGGGGATTCGGGGACAGAATGTCTGGCATGAACTTGATCGGCATCAGGATTCCCAAAAGCTGCGTTTTAGCACCAACACTTTGCCAGAGACTGCAGCCTCACCAATTAGCTTTATTTACTCCAGCTAAGGAAACTGTCTGATATGCTTCTGTTGATTATTTGTATCTACACCGTGTTTTGAAGATCAGGAAACGAGCTCAACTCCATTTAAAGGCAGATTTATTTAAGGGTCATTTCAGATTGTTACAAAATACTTCCCGTGCTCTGCCCAAGGAGGGCCTCTCACCTGTGCACCTGGACACCTGGGCTCCCTCAAACTCACACCTCAATGGTGGGCTGCATGACAAGTTATTTAGGAAGAAAAGGGGCGGAAGAAGAAGGAAGGGTGCGTTTACCCTTAGGCTTAGCCCAGCAGCCTATAAACACAGTTATGCTGCTTTTCGCGACGTCCCCGCCTTCCACGTGGCTGCGTCAAGCAGTTCTGCGCTGCCGTTTAGGGACCACTGTGGGGACAGAAAGCACGTCCCTAACCTGCCAGCTCTGTCACCTGGGTGAGGGGAGATTCCTGCTTCTCACATCCTGGGTGCCTGGTCCTGTTTGAATCTCCCAAATCTAGATGGGATGAAAATAAAATTTCAGCTCATTATCTGTGCAACACCGCGGGAATTTCACGTGCAATTCGCCTCTCCCCATTGAGCGCGGTACTTGGTGCTATGGCCGGCGACTGTTGGGCTGAATTGATTTCCAAGCAACCCATTTCTCAACGTGACTGACAGGGGGTGCTGCTTCTCTAAGTACCAATTGACCTCGGCCGCCGCGATTAGCATAAACGGAGGGTCCTAAGAGAACTCTAAGTGTTAAAATGGTCTGCGGCGCAAAGTGTGAAAGGAGCAGTCAGAATTCCTCCTTGAGCCTTTTTTTCATCCCAGAGACTCCACATTTTCCAGCAGTGTCTTAGCAACGGCACTAACGGAGCCGAGAGCTGAGCCGGTTTGGGTGTGAGGGCGCCCTAGGAGGGCTCACCTGGCTACTGGAGTGATTTCCTCTAATCAGCAGCGCAAAGAGAGAGCTGCACGCAGCAACCGAAGGCGATTCTGCACCTTTGGATGCAAAAGAAGGCCGGAGGGGTGCTGGGCCAAGGCTGGACGGTCGTGTGGGGACACAGGGTTCATTCAGCACGAAGCTGACACCAACGCGTTACTTGCAAGAGCACAATGCATCTAAGGTCTTTGGGGTATGTTGGAGAGGGTGATTTTGAATTTCATTTCCAAGACTTAATCGACAAGTCAAATTATGAGAACAGCCACAAAAGCACAGACTGGAAGATTACACATACACAGGCATATGTCAAAGGAGACTTGAAAAAGAACATACGATTGCACAGGTTTTAGATTTCACCTCTTCCTGACAGAGAAAGACATATTCAAGACAACTGTTCTACCAAGCCTGTCGCAGAGCACAGTGAAACGCCGATGGGAATCAGAGAAAAAGCACAGCTCACTTTTGACTAGGTCGCTGGCAGTCGCCCGAAATACACATTTTGGGGGTTTTGTAGCAGGGGCTTAGAGTCTAGCTGCAGAGAAACTGCAGTTGTAGGTTTGAGCCGAAACATGTCTTGACTCTTGTTTGAAGTTCTGTACCTCTTATAGATATGCATGTCGTTCAAAGCCAGAAGCTGATAAAGAAAATGAAAAATGAGACCGTCATATCCACTTGTCAAATGATTTCATTGCAAGGGAAGATTCGGGTGGGAGACGAAGGAGTAGGTTTCCAAATCACCGAAACCGATGATACTAACTGTCCCTGATCTAGGAAGCCTGCACAAATAATTCTGTCAAAAGATTTACTGTGCACCGTTAGATGCTATTTACTGATAAATGATGGGGCACTTCATTAGCTAATGTTGAAAAATCATGGTAGACGTAACAGAATTATTAGGGCTTGTATAGAAATCCTATTCTATAATGAGTTATTCCTTGAAAATAATAGCAGCAATATGTTACAATTAAGAGTGCTAAAGAGGCGCTTTCCACAAGGAAGGTGTCAGCGTGGAGTGACCCCTCAACCACAGCTCATTACACACGGATTTCTCCGGCTGCCATCCATCAAAACTCTACCTCATTAACTAATTAACGAAAACAACACAGTTGCTCAAGGTTCCTGTGAGT